>SNQJ01S0009564.1:583220-644561 GCA_010110895.2 Picea sitchensis
TTAGATATAATAAATGTAAGAGGACTTCTTAGAAGGTTCTACTTCTAGAAGATTCCTCCTCTAGAATGTTCTTAGGTGATGGTAGCACTATATAAAGGGGTTCAAGCAATGTAATGAGACACGAAGAGAAATATTGTATTTGGAGTTGAAGCTCATTAGGAGGTTGCCCCCTCGAAGAGGCAAGCGAACAGGAGAGGATCCCTTCCATAATAGGATCCATTGTATGGTGTTTCCCTACCTCAAGGGTTTGATATAACAAAGTGTGGTTTCTTATATCTTGCTTTGTGGATCTATTGTGTATTCAGTATTTGTGGTGATTATATTGGTAGATCTATTCAGGCTCTTAACACTCACCAACAAAGAAAAAAAACACGATGATAAAGAAGAAAATATCGACCGAGAAATAAATGTTCAAAGCAATATGTTGACCAAGAAAAGTGTTTTTTTAGAAATATATTAGCCAAAGAATAAATTATCGACATGATAAACAGAAGAGAAATAAAAGAAGAACGGAGAAATAAAGAGAAAGAGAAGAAGAAAAAGAAATAGAATAGGAGAGGAGAATGAAGAGAAAAGATACTAACAAAATTGGACAATGATAAAAAAAAAACATGTCCAGAGCCAAAACCTTGTTTTTTCCATAACAGGAGTAGTTCAAATCAGAATCAAATGAAATTTAAAGGGTATTTCCATGGTGACGAAGGCTACCAAAATGTTGGTGAGGGACTTTGGCCAGTTCTGCATCAATCTTCCAAAATATCCAAAATAGTGGGTTTTGAAGATCATGGTAGTGCTCTGTGACTAGGACCCAAATTAAGATGAAATTTTTAAAGAGAGTCCAAAAATCAAGCATGAAGATATCCAATTGGGATTATGGTCAAATTCTAAAGGACTTGAAGTGGAGGTGCCCAAACATGGAAAAATCCACTATTCTCGGACACTTTTTCGGGATTTTTGAAATATTTGAAGGAAAAGGGACACTAGATCAATAATCCAAAAAACATTATTCACTCAACATTTTTTTTACTCATCAATCTAGATAACTTTGTCTTAAGGAATTTTTTCCTAGTTTTTCTCTATTTGGGAGATAGTCATTTTCTACTAAGAATTCCAAGTGTGGAGGAAATGAAAAGGGACAAAGTTAGAAAATCCATAGTGATGTAAAAGTTAGTTGGAGGATCATATCCTAAATCTGAGAGTTTTTTGTGTATTCACAATCAAGAATACTATCATCACCCAATATAAAACATTGCTTGGTCCTTGCTAGATTTCTTTCAACAAGAGGAAAAAGTTAGCCCTTGATATTATTGGTACCAGTGAAACAAGTGAAAAAAGGGGTGAAATTGTTGATCTCATGAAGCTGTAACTTTTATCTCAAAAATTAGATTGAGGAATAAGTACAATCATCATAAATATAATTTAGAAAGGAATATATTTAAAATATCATAATTTTGATTATTTTATCAATGTTCTTCGAAAAATCGATGTAAAGAAGGGCATGCAGCTTAATTGTTGCATGCATATTTTTTCAAAATTAGAGGTACAGGAAAAACATAATTGGTTCCTATATGAGGAATAAGAATATGGAGGATTCCCAGGGATCTTATATCCATGAGGATGAGATCATAGGTTTACATATCAGCATGGGAAAAGCAAAGATTGAGTCCAATGGGCACAGGAGCAGAGAGGAGCCTATGGATTTGGTTGAGACTATGAGAATCTTGTAGAAATAAGTGCAAAGGTACAAAGAATAAAATTTCAATAAGAGATTAGTAGGTACATAATAAAATTAACACTCAGTTGCTACAAAGTTTGAATATGTTGCAAAGAAAAATCAATAAATATTATGGAAAAAAACAAGAAGCCAGTGAAAGACAAGTAGAAACATCCAGATATCATGATATGAAGGATGACTAAAAAGTATCTAGGCACTCAAGGATTGATAATAGACACCATCATCATACACCATGACACTCTATCAGAAGAGCATGTGCACATTAAAATTCAAAGAGTATCCTAAGTGTGTCCCCTATATGACATCGAAGGAGGACAGCTAAGTCAGATGTTTTGCAAGGAGAACTCGGCAAGTTCAATGTTTAAAAATGAGATAGAAATATTAAATACAACACAAAATCCACACACATAGAAATACCAACAAGCACATAAAGCCAATATTTACCCTGGAAACCCTTAATTGTGAAAACCAACACTCAAGATATATATCTTTATTGACCTTATAATCCAAGATAGAAAAACATCAGGTTTCTTGAGGAATATTATAATGGACTTATTCAAGCCTTTAAATAGGATTCATCACATCAAATACCATAGGAAAATACTATGGGTTTCCCAATACTAAGGGCATGTAAACCACCGACAGTAAACCCATTAATGATCGTATCAACGGTATCTTATCTATTCTATGATCGAGTCAAGATTAACCCAACATTCCCCCCTTTAAGCTTGACTCGGGATACTCACCTACCCCCCTCAAAGTTTATTTAGAAGTTTTATGGGAATATAACATGCCCCCCACTCTATCATCGAAGTCTACGTCTAGACTTTACATTGGTGAAATTTCAAACCAAGGGTATGCATTCCTAAATAGGTCTTCCAACCATATGCTCATTTTACATATGTTAAAAAATACAAATCTAGAAATAAAAATTTAAAATTGTATGCCAGAGCATGTGATACTATGAAACATCAACCATCTTCATTACCAGCATCCTTTTTACTCCAAATACAATTAGTTGAATCAAGTACTCAATCGAGTACTTGTTCCTCAATGAGCTTTTGCTAATGCTTCACATCAATCATTGTAATGCATTTCCATGTGCCATTTTACTATGATTCATATACCCATGAACCATTCTTCATTTTGTGTCTCCCATGCTCCCAACATCATAACACTCTTGTGAGAGAGTACAGGTCAACTCATGCTTTGATACCACATGTTAAAAAAATGAGAGAGAAATATTAAAAGCGACACAAAATCCATTCATATAGAAATACAAACAAGCACATAAAGCCAATATTTACCCCAGAAACCCTTTACTAGAAAAAACAACACTCAAAATATATATCTTTATTGACCTTATCCAAGATGGCCAAACACTAAGCCACTTGAGGAATTTTACAATGGACTTGCTCAAGCCTTTAAATAGGCTTCATAACATCAAATTCATGGGAAAATATTGTGGGTTTCCCAATACTATGGACCCTAAACCACCAATGGTAAACCCATTAATGACGGTATCAAGGTTATATTATCTACTTTATGATTGAGTCAAGATTAACCCAACACTCAAGCCACCACCATTTGATGGAGAGAAATGAGCATAGGGAGGGAGAATATGTTGAAGCATGGTTGTTGGGCATGAGAAAATATTTCTTGCTACATAATTACTCATCAAACCTGGAAGAAAAAATTGTTATATATCCTCTTCTAGAAAAGGATTCCATGTGGTGGGACCAGTTGAAGCAAGTCAAACATATTGATGAAAAGAGAATTTCATTGAAGAAGTTTAAGAAATGCTTCCAACATCAATACTTTTAAAAGAATTACTATGAAAATAAGATGCAAGAATTCTTTGAGCTCAAGATAGGAAACATGACTATCGAGGAGTATGAGAAGAAATTCCTCGAGATTTTGAGGTATGTGGACTTCATCAAGGACAAGAAGGTGAAAATATAGAGGTTCTTAGTGGATAGATATCATTTTACAAAGATAAAATCCAATTTAACGAGGCTAAGACTTTGGAAGAATCCATGAAGAAGGACAAGTATTTATATGAGAAGAACACGGGAAGGTCATATTTCCAAAAGGCTTGGGATGATAAGAAGAGAGGAAAGATGGATCAGAGAAAGAAAATATTTGTAATACCCATATCTCCTCCAGTATGTGATTAATGTTTTATGATTTTCCATTCCATGACATATGGGAAATGTAATTATATTATTGTTTGAATAAAAATTCCAACTAGTTGACAGTGGGTAAATCCTTAAAAGTATTATCCATGATACCACTAGAGAAATGAGAGGAGGTTATTTTAAGCTAAAGGACCCCAAGCCTCCTTGTTGAAGAATTAATTTGGAATTTTTCAGATTATTTCCCTTAGCCTTCATTTCAAGGAAAATAAATTAATTAGGAAGGTTGGTAGTTGAACAACCAACTACCCCAATGAATGGAAGTATGGAGGGTTGTCAGAGAGGAAATGAAGCTATCAACTAGAGGACAACAAGAAAGATCACTCTGAATCCTTATGGTTGACCCGTGGGTTTCCTTTTGATAGAAGAAAGAGGAAAGGTAAAAAACATTCCTAAGCTATGTGTTCAAGATAATGGCACGAGGTCCTACAACAGAAAGAAGACATATAACTGGAGAGAGGAGGATCAGGTCAAGAAAGATGAACTCCAAGGAGTTCAGATTCCATAGGAGAGTGTTGAATGTGTAAAAAAATAGTAACAGAAAAAGATTTGGAGCTCTGAGACTCGGTTTGAGGGTCCAAGAAACTGACCTAAGCCAAGAAGGTTGTGAGCTTGATACTAGGAGGGTATCTAATAATCCTCGATGGGGCATGGGCTAGGTGTGTGTGAGGTAATTCCCCTACCAGTAGTGGGGTGAAGAAGATTTTTCTTCACTTACTAAACTTCTCTAAGGACATGAGAAATATTTCCCTTGTGGTATCATGCATTGGCACGGGGGTGGCATGTTGCCGAAGTTACTAAGCAAGCAGAGCCTATGGTTGGGTGGAAACGCAAACACCCACAGTTAGTCGGATGGCTATAACATGGAAACGTATTTATATACTATGTGCAATGTATGAAAGGAAACTTTATTCTTGTAAACTTATTCATGAGTGTGGATGTCTATCAATGGGATTTAATGTTTGAAAATATGTTTTATTAATGTTTTATTAATGTTTTAGTGTAATCTCGATCAAACAGACTCAATGATTACTTCATGGAGGAATCCTTGTATTTTGGAATGTCTGAGGGGTTGAGTAATAGTGCGTGTTTCGGCTTAGCCAATTGTAATCCTCCACCTTGTTACCAAGGCCAAACAATTCCATTGTACGTTTGTGCATCACTATATGAGCGATGAGATTCAACAATCGTTGATTCCAGAGCTAGAATAGATTTTAGTTGTCCAAAGACAAGCTTCTATCTCGTTGCAGTATGCTTGTACAACAACGAGGGATCGTAAATTTTGGATTGACGGACGGCTGTATGCTAACCATTGATCATATTATCTAGTCTATATATAAGACCTAGGAGTACCAGGATATCCTTGGTGGGAAGACTATGAGAAATTCTTGACATGTCAATGTTGAGAGAATATTTTCGTCTCTTGGTTCCAACCTTGCCACTCTCATGAATAAGTGTTGAATCCCAACATACAAGAGTCATTACTTGTAGCCATTGGAAGATGTTAGCACATGGTGCACCTCTATTTTGATTACCATTGATGTTTCTTGAGTAGGCTTCGACCTCTGTTTTATGAGAATGTATCCATATGCCTTTGAGTTTAATGAATGAAAGTTGAAGCACATTTATCTATGTATGTTGATGAGAGTGTCAGTGATAAAAAGGATAAATCGTGTTGATAAAGGAAGAGTAAAGGCGTGAAAAACAATAATTCTCACCAAAAAAGAAAAAAAAACACGATGATAAAGAGGAAAATATCGATCGAGAAATAAATGTTCAGAGAAATATGTCGGCCAAGAAAAGTGTTTTTTGAGAAATATATCAGCCAAAGAATAAATTATCAGCATGATAAATAGAAGAGAAATAAAAGAAGAAAGGAGAAATAAAGAGAAAGAGAAGAAGAAAAAAAAAATAGAAGAGGAGAGAGAAAGAAGAGAAAAGATACTAACAAAATTGGACGATGATAAAAAAAAAATCTAGAGCCAAAAACTTGTTTTGGCCATAACAGGAGTAGTTAAAATCAGAATCAAATGAAATTTAAAGGGTATTTCCATGGTGACGAAGGCTACCAAAATGTTGGTGAGGGATTTTGGCCAGTTCTGCATGAATCTTCCAAAAAATTCCAAAATAGTGGGTTTTGAAGATCAGGGTAGTGCTCTGTAACTAGGACCCAAATTAAGATGAAATTTTTAAAGAGAGTCCAAAAATAAAGCATGAAGATATCCAATTGGGATTACGGTCAAATTCTAAAGGACTTGAAGTGGAGGTTCCCAAACATGGAAAAATCCACTATTCTCGGTCACTTTTTCGGGATTTTTGAAATCTTTGAAGGAAAAGGTACCCTAGATCAATAATCCAAAAAACATTATTCACTCAACATTTTTTTTACTCGTCAATCTAGATAACTTTGTCTTAAGGAATTTTTTCCCAGTTTTGCTCTATTTGGGAGATAGTCATTTTCTACTAAGAATTCCAAGTGTGGAGGAAATGAAAAGGGACAAAATTAGAAAATCCATAGTGATCCAAAACTTAGTTGGAGGATCATATCCTAAATCTGAGAGTTTTTTGTGTATTCACAATCAAGAATACTATCATCACCCAATATAAAACATTTCTTGGTTCTTGCTAGATTTCTTTCAACAAGAGGAAAAAGTTAGCCCTTGATATTATTGTTACCAGTGAAACAAGTGCAAAATGGGGTGAAATTGTTGATCTCATGAAGTTGTAACTTTTATCTCAAAAATTAGATTGAGGAATAAGTACAGTCATCAAAAATATAATTTAGAAGGGAATATATTTAAAATATCATAATTTTGATTATTTTATCAGTGTTCTTCGAAAAATCGATGCAAAGAAGGGCATGCAGCTTAATTGTTGCATGCATATTTTTTCAAAATTAGAGGTTCAGGAAAAACATAATTGGTTCCTATATGAGGAATAGAGATATGGAGGATTCCTAGGGATCTTATATCCATGAGGATGAGATCATAAGTTTACATATCAGCAGGGGAAAAGCAAAGATTGAGTCCAATGGGCACAGGAGCAGAGAGGAGCCTATGGATTTGGTTGATACTATGAGAAGCTTATAGAAATAAGTGCAGAGATACAAAGAATAAAATTTCAATAAGAGATTAGTAGGAACATAATCAAATTAACACTCAATTGCTACAAAGTCTGAATATGTTGCAAATACAAATCAATAAAGATTATGGCAAAAAACAAGAAGCCATTGAAAGACAAGTAGCAGCATCCAGATATCATGATAGGAAGGATGACTAAAAAGGATCTAGGCACTCAAGGAGTGCTAATAGACACCATCATCATACACCAGGACAATCTACTAGAAGATCATGTGCACATTCAAATTCAAAGAGTATCCTAAGTGTGTCCCCTATATGACATCGAAGGAGGAGGCCTGAGTCAGATGTTTTGCAAGGAGAACTCAGCAAGTTCAATGTTAAAAAATGAGAGAGAAATATTAAATACAACACAAAATACACACACATAGAAATACCAACAAGAACATAAAGCCAATATTTACCCTAGAAACCCTTACTTGTGAAAACCAACAGTCAAGATATATATCTTTATTGACCTTATAATCCAAGATGGAAAAACAACAGGTTGCTTGAGGAATATTATAATGGAGTTCTTCGAGCCTTTAAATAGGATTCATCACATCAAATACCATAGGAAAATACTATGGGTTTCCCAATACTGAGGGCATGTAAACCACCGAAAGTAAACCCATTAATGACCATATCAAGGTTATCTTATCTATTCTATGATCGAGTCAAGATTAACCCAACATTCCCCCATTTAAGCTTGACTTGGGATATTCACCTACCCCCCCCCCAAAAAAAAAAAAATTGTATAGAATTTTTATGGGAATACAACATGCCCCCCACTCTATCATCGAAGTCTACGTCTAGACTTTACACCGGTAAAATTTCAAACCAAGGGTATGCATGCCTAAATAGGTCTTACAACCATATGATCATTTTACATATGTTACAAAATAAAAATCTAGAAATAGTAATTTAAAATTGTATGCCAGAACATGTGATACTATGAAACATCAATCATCTTCATTACCAGCATCCTTTCTACTCCAAATACAATTAGTTGAATCGAGCACTCAACCGAGTACTTGTTCCTCAACGTGCTTTTGCTAATGCTTCACATTAATTCTTGTAATGCATTTCCATGTGCCATTTTACTATGATTCATATACCCATGAACCATTCTTCATTTTGTGTCTCCCATGCTCCCAACATCATAACACACATGTGAGAGAGTACAGGTCAAATTATGCTTTGATACCACATGTTAAAAAAATGATAGATAAATAGTAAAAGCGACACAAAATCCATGCACATAGAAATACAAACAAGCACATAAAGCCAATATTTACCCCAGAAATCCTTTACTAGAAAAAAAACACTCAAAATATGTATCTTTATTGACCTTATCCAAGATGGCCAAACACTAGGACACTTGAGGAATTTTACAATAGACTTCTTCAAGCCTTTAAATAGGCTTCATAACATCAAATTCATGGGAAAAGATTGTGGGTTTCTCAATACTATGGGCCCTAAACCACCAATGGTAAACCCATTAATGACAATATCAATGTTATCTTATCTACTTTATGATTGAGTCAAGATTAACCCAACACTCAAGCCACCACCATTTGATGGAGAGAAATGAGCATAGGGAGGGAGAATATGTTGAAGCATGGTTGTTGGGCATGATAAAATATTTCTTGCTACATAATTACTCATCAAACCTAGAAGAAAAAATTGTTATATATCCTCTTCTAGGAAAGGATTCCATGTGGTGAGACTAGTTGAAGCAAGTCAAACATATTGATGAAAAGAGAATTTCATTGAAGAAGTTTAAGAAATGATTCCAACATCAATACTTGTCAAAGCATTACTATGAAAAGAAGATGCAAGAATTATTTGAGCTCAAGCTAGGAAACATGACTATCGAGGAGTATGAGAAGAAATTCCTCGAGATTTTGAGGTATGTGGACTTCATCAAGGACAAGAAGGTGAAAATATAGAGGTTCTTCAGTGGATAGATATCATTTTACAAAGATAAAATCCAATTTAACGAGGCTAAGACTTTGGAATAATCCATGAAGAAGGACAAGTATTTATATGAGAAGAACATGGGAAGGTCATATTTCCAAAAGGCTTGGGATGATAAGAAGAGAGGAAAGATGGATCAAAGAAAGAAAAGATTTGTAATACCCATATTTCCTCCAGTATGTGATTAATCATGTTTAATGACTTTCCATTCCATGGCATATGGGAAATGTAATTATATTATTGTTTGAATAAAAATTCCAACTAGTTGACAGTGGGTAAATCCTTAAAAGTATTATCCATGATACCACTAGAGGAATGAGAGGAGGTTATTTTAAGCTAAAGGAACCCAAGCCTCCTTGTTGAAGAATTAATTTGGAATTTTTCAGATTATTTCCCTTAGCCCTCATTTCAAGGAAAATAAATTAATGAGGAAGGTTGGTAGTTGAACAACCAACTACCCCAATGAATGGAAGTATGGAGGGTTGTCAGAGCAGACATGAAGCTATCAACTAGAGGACAACAAGAAAGATCACTATGAGTCCTTATGGTTGACCCATGGGTTTCCTTTTGATAGAAGAAAGGAGAAAGGTAAAAAACATTCCTACGCTATGTGTTCAAGAGAATGGCACGAGGGTCTACAGCAGAAAGAAGACATAGAACTGGAGAGAGGAGGATAAGGTCAAGAAACATGAACTCCAAGGAGTTCAGATTCAAGATGAACTCCAAGGAGTTCAGATTCAAGATGAACTCCAAGGAGTTCAAATTCCATAGGAGAGTGTTGAATGTGTAAAAAAATAGTAACAAAAAAGAGTTGGAGCTCTGAGACTCGGTTTGAGGGTCCAAGAAACCGACCTGGGCCAAGAAGGTCACAAGATTGATACTAGGAGGGTATCTAATAAGCCTCGATGGGGCATGGGCTAGGTGTGTGTGAGGTAATTCCCCTACCAGTAATGGGGTGAAGAAGAGTGTTCTTCACTTACTAAACTTCTCTAAGGACATGAGAAATATTTCCCTGGTGGTATCATGGATTGGCATGGGGGTGGGTTGTTTCCAAAGTTACTAAGCGAGCAGAGCCTGTGGTTGGGTGGAAACACGAACACCCACAGTCAGTTGGTTGGCTATAGCATGGAAACATATATGTATTTCTATACTATGTGAAATGTATGAAAGGAAACTTTATTCTTGTAAACTTATCCATGAGTGTGGATGTCTGTCAATGGGATTTGATGTTTGAAAATATGTTTTATTAATGTTTTAGTGTAATCTCGATCAAACAGACTCGATGATTACTTCATTGATGAATCCTTGTATTTTGGAATGTCTAAGGGGTTGAGGAATGGTGCTTGTTCCGTCTTAGCCAATTGTAATCCTCCATGTTGTTACGAAGGCCAAACAATTCCATTTTATGTGTGTGCATCACTATATGAGCGATGAGATTCAACAATCGTTGATTCCAGAGCTAGAATAGATTTTAGTCATCCAAATACAAGATTATATCTCGTTGTAGTATGCTTGTACAACAATGAGGGATCGTAAAAGTTGGATTGATGGACGGTTGTATGCTAACCGTTGATCATATTTTCTAGTTGATATATCAGACCTAGGAGTACCAGGAGATCCTTGGTGGGAAGACTGTGAGAAATTCCTGACATGTCGATGTTGAGAGAAGATTTTTGTCTCTTGGTTCCAACCTTGCCACTCTCACAAATAAGTGTCGAAGCCCAACATACAAGAGTCATTATTGTAACCGTTGGATTAGTGATTGACAAATATCCACCGCCAATCTGTTACGTAAGCTCAGGAGAGAGTTGACGTCGAAGTCATGAAGATGACACTTATCATTATCTAATTCACAAAGGAATAACTATCGTTGGCTTGAAGGATGGGAGAACGATGATCATCCGATCATATCAGGAATTTGGGAATTAGGGAGTTGGGTTCCATACATTTATCATATATAAGCACGAGGAGATGGAAAGAGATGTCGGTGTGATATGTCATGCTAGCATGACAACTAGTGTTTCTGGAGGACGGTAGGTGTCAGTTTTTGGTTTTCCAAAAGGACGAAGAGTGGGACTCGGTTAGGCTTAAGCCTTTGGAAGAGCACCTTAAAATCTGAGCCATCGGATATGGAAAGCCAACAAATATAAGTTGTAAATATTCGTAAAGGTCAAGAGTCGTAATCCTAGGAATTAATTTAATTAATTATCTCGTAATACTGGGCATTAACTTAGTTAATTATCTCGTTATCATCAAACGATGAACCTAGGGTATTTTTAGTTTACATGAAATTGGTAAAGAGTCGAGGTCCCGATGTCCGCGGTCACCTGGTGTAGACATATGTCCTCCTTAGATTCCACATGAATGTAGGTAGACAGTGTGGTAGAGGATGCCACATGGAAAATATTGATTCATCCATGTGTTAAGTGTGGGGCTAAGTCGAACCTAAAATCTTGTGTTAGCGCCCCTAAATGATAGTTGTCAGATCTACCTGTGAGAGATCTTAGACGTAGATCCTGTGGTAAAGGTGTGCAGTTGTAATTCTAAGATTAACATAATTACTTATCTCATAATCATCGAGATTAAGTTAGTTAGTCATATCGTAATCTTGGGCATTGGGAGTTTTCGAGTTTTATACTACGTCAAGGAAAGTCTCAATGTTCGATGTCTGGTGATGACATGTCGCACGACGAATGGACCATGTGTCATGACGTGGGAAGGCCACATGTCAAAAATGGTGGTGTCATGTTTCACGTTGATTAGACATATTCAGATAGAATTTCATGGAGGAAATCAGTGTCACATGTCATGCCAGGTGGAAAATATTGGCGGGGCTATGCATTAGGACAGGTTGTTGATTTTGAATAGGTTGTGTGTCCTAGGTGCCAGCTCATCTCAAATCGTATGTTTTAGGGATATGAAAAACATAGAAAGGTCAAGTTCATGAGGGTCAATGTCACAAAATGACATCAAACGGCGTAACCAAACGTGTCAACATCATGTTGGGTGACCTCTGAGTATAATTATGATGTGTATACCACATTATTCCACGTGGGAGGTACATGTGTCACGTGGTGATCGTGCCATGTGTCAAGTTGAACTTTTCGTAATGAGAAGGTGGTTTGCAAGGAAAACGAGTTCCATGTATCACGAGGTGGCAGTGACCATGTATCGTGCCACGGTTAAGACAGGTGGCATTATGTGATAGGGTCGAGTGTGCGAGGTTCCAGCTCAGCGTCAGATTGGGCCTTTTGGGGCCATGTGAAATGTGAATGGCCAACATCCCGAGGTCCCAATGTGTCGATGTCCTGATGGATAGGTGTCAACACCTGGTTAAATTGGTTCTCGAGAGAATGAGGGGAAATGTTTGGGCATGTGGAAGGTCGGGGATCGATAAGTCAAGGACCCAGTGGATTAGGTGGCAGGTGTCACGCCTGCGTCTACACCAACATCCATGTCTGCGCTAGAGGGAGATGTGTTATGACACGTCAATTCCACGTCGAATGACATAGGTGATGTGGAACCATGTGGGTGCCACATGGAAGTAATGAGGCCTTAGTTCAATAAAGGCCCTAAATATTTAAAAGGCCATAAATTTTGATCCAGAGCTCAGTTTTGAGAAAACTTATAGTCATTGGAAAGCTCTCGATGTGAAGAAGACAATGGGGTCCTCAAGAAGAGGCTTGAATATGGTTAAGGGAAAGTGAAATTTTAACACCCCATCCCTTAAAAAGGTACTTAGGGGGTTGGATGTCTTACAAGATTCAAGACACCTTTCGTCAAGAACATATCTCAATCATATCAACAAGGATAGCTAGCACAAGGTGAACATCAAACAATGGGTTCCTTGGGAAAGAGGCCAAGACAACAACCCATAAAGTGTTGGGCATGTGAAGAAGACAACTTGTATAAATATTGTCCTCACAAGGGAAATAGGATGAGGATTGTGCATAACATTCAAGAAGTTGATACAGTGGATGACGTGGGTTGGAGCATGCCAAGGATTTATGCAGCCTTGGACAATAGACAAGTAGACTACAAATCCTACATGATTGAGGAAGAAGGTAAGATTGATAATAATCACATAGCTATTTCGATTTATTTTAGTGTTAGTCATAGATATATAGATCCAAAAATAATTAAAAGGTTTAAATTAAATAGATGTAAGCATGAAAAGTCTTGGTTGGTTCAGTTAGCCACTAGAACCAAGAGGAAAATCAATGAACTTGTCAAGGATTTCCAGTGAATGTGAATGGAGTTAGCACTAAGGCATATTTGAACATCATACCACTTTGGTCATATGATTTCTTAATTGGTACATATTGGTTGGACAAGCATCACGTTTTCCTAGATTGCTACAACAAGTCTTTCGCATGCCTTGATGACGAAGGGAATTCAAGGATGGTGAGATGTATTCCAAGACCTATATCCATAATATAGATTCTGGCATTGTAGTTGAAAATAATTTTTGGGAAAGGGTGTCAGATATATGCAACCCATATGGAAGATCTATCAAAAGATAAGAATCCAAGTCTCTAACATTATCCCATATTGAAGGAACATGAAGATGTGTTTGGAAAATTTCTAGGATTTCCAACAAAGAGAGACATTTACTTCTCTATTGACTTAATTCTTGGAGCTTCCCCAGTGTCCAAAACTCCCTACAAAATGAGCACATCAGAGCTAAAAGAGTTGCAAATGCAGCTAGAAGAGTTGTTGAAAAAGGGGTACATATTCCCAAGTGTCTCACCTTGGGGTGCCCCAGTACTCTTTGTGAAGAAAAAGTATGGAACTCTGAGGTTGTGTATTGACTTCAGATAGTTGAATAAGGTTACGATAAAGAACTGGTACCCTCTACCTCGGATTGATCATCTTTTTTATCAACTAAAAGGAGCAAGGATATTTTCCAAAATTGACCTAAGTCAAGGTTACCATCGAGTGAGAATTGAAGAAGAAGACACTTTCAAGCTACCATTTCGAACAAGGTATGGCCATTGTGAGTTTTTGGTGGTGTCATTTGTTCTGACAAATGCACCAGCTACTTTTATGTGTCTAATGAATAGAGTGTTCAAATATTACCTAGGAAAAAGTTCCATTTTCTTCTTGAATGATATTCTCATCTACTCTAATATAGAGGAGGAGCATGAGAAACATTTGAGGATGGTGCTACAATTGAGAGAGCACCAATTTTGTGTCATGTTAAGTAAGTGCACTTTCTATCAAAGGAAAATACATTATTTCAGCCACATCATCTCAAATGAGGGCATAGCGATGGACCCTAAGAATATTGACGCAATCAAACAGTGTCCTAGACGAGAGAATGTCATAAAAGTGGGATCCTTTATGGGAATAACTAGATACTATATGAGATTCATTGAAGGTTTCTCCAAGGTCACATATTTGATCACTTCACTGCAAAATAAGGTGACAAAGTTTGAGTGGACTTCCAAATGTGAAGAGAGTTTCCAACACTTCAAGGAATTATTGACCACTGCAACTATTTTAAAGGTTGCAGATCTAGATGAGGATTTTTTTCTGTGCACAAATGCATGCAAGGAAGGGACTCGCAGAGTCCTTACAAAAAATGGGCATGTCAAATGTTATGAGTCAAAGAAGCTTAAAGAGGGTGAAATAAATTATGGTACCCATGAATTAGAGTTGGAAGCCATAGTTCATGCATTAAAAATGTGGAGCCATTATCTCATGGCCAGAAAATTCAAGTTGAACACAAATCATAGCGGTCTGAAACACTTGTAATTTGAGCATCCAACACTGAATTCCAGACAAACTAGATGGATGGAATTTCTTAGTGAATATGACTTCGACATCAAGCACATCAAGGGAAAAGAGAATAAAGTGGTTGACACACTCAACAAGAGGGTGCATGAAATGCATGCTATAGCCATTAACATGTATCGTTCAAATTTAAAAAGTAGAATTTTGGAAGTTGTAGCATCAGATCAACATTATGCACAATGTACCATATGTTGGTCATCCAGGGTACCATAATACAATTGAAATGGTAAGAGGCTAGTATTTTTGGCCTGGAATGAAGAAAGATGTGGTTTATTACATAGCCAGGTGCATCGAATGTCAGAAGGTGTAGACTGAACATAGACATCCAGAAGAATTGTTAAAACCTTTGCCCATTCTTGAATGGAAATGGGAGGTAGTTACAATATATTTTATCACCAATATTCCAAGAATGACAAGGAAGCACGATTCCATCATGGTAGTGGTGGAAAATATTACAAAGGCTTCACATTTTAATCTGGAAAAAATTACTCACAAGGAGGACAATATTGCAGAGATTTATATGAAAAAAATTGTCAGGATACATGGTGTGCCTAAGGCGATAACATCAAATTAGATCCCAATTTCACTTCCAAGTTTTGAAAGAGGTTGTTTAAGGGATTTGGGACTAATTTTAATTTCAGTGCAACATATCACTCAGAGTCATATGGTAAAATGGAGAGGATCAATTGGAAAATTCAAGATATGTGAGACTAGGATAATTCAAGATATAATAAATTAATCAATTATGGGAGACTAGGTCAAATTTTACTAATTATAATAAAAAGAATAAATGAAAAGTAATAAAATAATACGTTATGAGATACAAGGTAAGACTTAATTAGTAGTAGTAGTAGTAGTAGTAGTAGTAATAATGAATAAAATATAACAAATTAAAACGTAGAAATATATGATGAAGAATGGATTATGAAATAAAAGAAATAAATTAGAAGTAAAAAAATAATGCATACGAAGGTCAAACTTAATTAGTCAAGTGGGTCTAGCTTGTAAGTTTTAAACCTTTACAATATAACAATGTGCATACATATTCTTTATAAAACAGAAAAGAAAATTATAGCATTCACTCACACTACTCACAAATTTACCCTGGAAAACCTTAGCTAGGAAAACCGACAAATGTTTAGAGCCACACCTCTAACTCTCATTATATTAACTTCACCATTTACAATTCAATATATATGATTTTGCAACAACCAAACCCCTAATATGTTAACTTGGATTAGATTCCTTAATCGGAATTATATTAGAATAGGCTAAAATATTTGGCCAAAAAAAATGCCTAAAAACGAACCAAAAACAACCCCCCCAAAAAACAACCGGAGGCTCTGACCCCCCATGTGACCCCTCCTGGCGCAACATACAACACATGGTGCTAACCATGAAAATAATATAATGCATAACCAACATAGATCGAGTGGTTGTGTGGAGTGTTATCCTCCCCACCTAGGTTATTTACCTGCAAGTAACATGGAAAAACTTTGAGCTTTTACATAATCGCGTTCACCTTGGTTACCATACTCAAAATGAGGAGAAGTGTGTGACATCTTTCCTCGAGAAATACATTGTGTGTAAATGTGTGTGTGTGTGTGTGTGTGTGTGTGTGTGTGTGTGTGTGTGTGTGTGAGAGAGAGAGAGAGAGAGAGAGAGAGAGAGAGAGAGTGAAACTTAATTAATGGTAATAGAATCCCATAAATTAAAATAAAGAAATATATGAAGAATGAATTATGAAATAAAAGTGAGAAACCCATTACAAAATAGAAAATTTAGTTACTGAGTAAGAATAGAAATACAATCAAGGTTAAAGTAGGGACCTATAAGGGTGGAATGAATATAGGATAAGGATAACATAAGATATGAGGGTTGAAATAGGACATGGAAAATTAACGATGTTGGAACCAAGAGCAAATAAATGAGAAGGGAGGATGAAATTTATCAACTAAGTTGGTGGATTATAGGCTTCCACGATTTTCTAAGTTCATAGTCATATTCTAAATTAAAATTGTTATGATATTTATCAATTTTGAGGGGTAGTTCTTTGATGATACAACAAGAGTAATGTGGGGTAGATGCTAAGTTGTTAGTTTGGTTGAAGAAAATCAAATGTTTATGTTATAAGAGTGTTTGGTGATCACAGATTTTGATAGGAATTTATGAAAGGTATAAGTGATATGTTCCTTGAGACGAGCTTGGAATAACCAACCAGTTTGACCAATGTAGGATTTGCCACCTAAGTAGGGAATTTGATAGGTTCCTTGAAAGAGAAGAGGGTTGCATATATCTTTGATGCTTTTGAATAATTGTTTGAGAGTTTTGTGAGGCTTGAAAAGAGTTATTGTTCTATTTAGCTATGATTTTGGATAATCAATTAGTGATCCCACGAATGTAAGGGAGATAAATTTGAGCTTGGGAAGGAGAAGAGGATCAAGTGTTCTTTGTTTTAGGTTGGAGGACAACCTCAAAATATTTTTGGATTTGGGAATGAGATTATCCATTTGATTGAAGAGCTTTATTGAGGTGAGCTCATTCTTTGTTTAGGTGTTGTAGGGTAGATATTTGAATAGATATAGAAATGAGAGTTTTGAGGACAATATATTATTTAGCAGGGTGACGATGGTATTAGGCATGGAGGTATATGTCTATATGAGTATTTTTTTTTAAACTTGATGGAAGAGGGAACCATCAAGTTGATGGGTAACTAGAACATCTAAAAAAGGAAGTGAATTGTCTTGTTCAATTTTCATTGTAAATTGGATGTGAGTGGATAAGCATTAATATGGTTAGGAAGTGAGTTAATGGGAGAATGGTCATGGGACCATATGAAAAAGGTGTCATCCACAAACCAAAACCAACTTTTAGGAACAACATAATAGGTTTATAAAGAATCCCAAAAACAACGAATATACATTTTTTATATACTTGATTATTCAAATATACTATGAAGAAAAAGAATGATGATTTATTCATTAAAAATGACATCAGACCAATATCCACTCTTTGTAGAAATTAAGTGGGAAAAAGGGAGACCCGGGGGTAGACAAAACAACAAAAAATTAACATAAAAAGGGGTAGAGTTACTAGAGAAAACACATAAATTTTTTGTGCAACAATGGAAAGATCCACCTCCTAGTCAGGGTTCATGAGTAAAGACGAAGACATAAATGGATAATGTGAAGAGATGATGGAGGCAATCCAAATAGTGTTAGTAAAATGAAAGCCCGAGAAACCAGGGAGAGCGAGGGGAGAATATAACAACTTCTCAATGAACATGTAGTTCAATGAAGAGTCCAAAAAGTTGAGGGGTAAATCTGAGGAGAGATAAGAAAAAGGGGAACCTAAATCAATACAATATGGTTGTAAAACAACAAAATCCTAGCATTGTTGTAAGAATGAGACAACAAGAAATGTTAAAGATGGCTAAGGAAAACCTAAAAACATTTTTGAAACAATTGTAGACCTGAAAGCAGGTTCAATAAAATGGCCTTACACCCGGGCAACAATTGTCCCATGTGAGAAACCTTTAAAAATATCAATAGTGAGACAACAACCACATAAAATCAATATAGTCAGGGATGTTTTCACTGAGGAGGAAATTCAAACATGGATAAAAAAGATGGCAGCACAGAAAGCAAGAAATCTTAGTAAGTTGCAAGAGGAATTTTTGAAGTGGGGAAGGAACGTCCTCAACCACCACATCACAACCCTCTTCAACAAAATGACTAACATAGTTAGCAACTTGACAAGAACTGTGACCTCAAAACAAGAAATCAAGCCCTAAAATCCCATATTTTGGGTGCACAAACATCAAAAGCAACCCTCGTTTCAAAAAGTGGTGCTACCAATATCACATTTTTTTCGAGGTTAAAATTATCACCTTTTGCAAACATGGCCTTGACAGCTTCATAATGTTGTCCACAAAAACTTTAAAATCAACCCTTGAATCTAAAAGTGGTGCTAACAGCAACACCATTTTTATCTTTGAAGTTAAAACTTCTACTTCTTTGAAACCTCTAGACTTGACAATTGGTATCATTGCAACCAAAATCTTAAAATAAACCAATGAATTGAAAAGTGGTGCTCCAAGTAGCACCCCATTTTTTTAGGGATAAAATTTCAAGCCTTTTGCAGTTGTGGTCTTAACAATCGATACCCATGGAACCAAAATTTTAAGATGAACATCCAAATTGAAAAGAGGCACTATTAGCATAACCCTTTTTTTAATATTAAAATTGCAACGTTTTAGAACCCAAAAATCCGATACTATTGCAAATAAAATCATAAAATGAAAAAGACCAAAAAGACGGGAAAACCCCAAATAGGAAAAAATGTTTTTTTCTAACTAATTTTTTTTTTAAATAAGCATTTAAAAAAAAAATTAAAAACAACATAATTAAAATTTAAAAAAAAAATTGAAAAAACACCATTTTAATATATAAATGATTTTTTTTAATATGAAAATTCAAATAAAAAAATATATACATAAATGATTTTTTAATATGAAAATTCAAATAAAAAAAAAATATATATACATTTAAAATAATAATAATAATACACAAACATGTAAAAAAAAATAAAAATTATTAAAAAACAAACAAACAAAATGGGCAATTTTTAGAATCCCCTCACCACTCCAAAAAAAATAATAGTATTTCTTAGGGGCAGGTGCCCCCACCCCTCATCCCCACTTCCAAAGTTGTTGCTCACCTATCCCCACTAACAAAGTCGTTGCACCCGTCCCCAATTACAAAGTCGTTGTTAATTGAACGACAACCTTGGAAGTGGGGACAGGGGGTGGGGGAGCCCAGCCTTAAAAAAAACTTCTCAATTTTCTTTTCTCGAATGGGAAATTCCAAGAATCACACCCTTATGCTTGGTATTCTCTCCTACAACCTTTCCTTTCATAAAAAAGGTCAACAACTAATACATTGTTTCCTACAGGGACAAAGCACTTTCCTCAATCTTGGCAAATATTTATTTGTAGTTCATATTCCATTATTTGTGCCTAGATTCATTCTAAACCCTCCTGCAATGCTTCTCCACAAGCTTAGTACCGACTTATTGTCAATAACATCCACAAGCTCAACACGAGACCTATGGGTTATGGAACTTCGACCCAGAATTTTCACTTCTAAGATGTAAATGCTTTGATACAAAAATGATTTGTTCACCCAAATCCCGACAAACATAAATTAGAATGTTTAGGGGAATATTGCTACTCATACAGAGTTCGTAATAGCAAGAAAACCAAGCTAATAAACAATATTAACATGATGCTCTTGACTAAAGATATTGTTATTAATATAGAGTTCATAACAGCAAGAAAACCAAGCTAATAAACAAGATTAACATTATGCTCAACTAAATCTAGTAGATTACATCGCAGAATCCAATCCAAACAAGTCTACATTGATGTTTGAAAATCATGCATATTGGTATCTTTTTATGAGGGTCTCATACATCAATTTGGTGTCTCGCTAGGCTATGACCTTAAAAACAAATAATTAGTAGTAGTAGTAGTAGTAGTAGTAGTAGTAGTAGTATCAAATCAAAGACTATCAACAACATCATTGCAAAAAAGAATATTTGTATAGAAAGAGAATAAAAATAATGATGATTGATTCATTAAAAGTGACAATACATTGGGTTCACATATTTTACAATTTGTGTGCCCCAATACTACAAGCAAGATTTATTTCTTTGTCTAGGTATGTGTCATGTGTGACTGCAACCTTTTCCCCTATATTTTCATCCCATTTTCCTCTCCAACAAAGTAAACGAACAAAAACATAAACTAAACTAACCAAAAAGGGAAAATCTAGAATTTGTTTCATTCAAAATTGTTTTTGATGACATCATTTTCCAACATGGCCTCAATGCCACGTAACTACAATGTGTGAACAAATTGGTATGGTTTCTCTACACCACAGAATGGCCATTAGAGATAGGGTGACTCCCCAACACATTGGGATACCCTAATAAGAATTTTCTAACATGTGGGGAGGGGCAACCTCCATTCCAAGGCATCCTCCCCTTATGTGGAAACCATCCATGCTAGAATTGAGAGTCCATAAGCTCATGTGACCTCCTCCATTTGAGAAATATATAATGAAAAATGGTTACCCTTCTATCCTCCATTTGATCAATATACTATGAAAAGAGTTTCGCTTCTCTATCATACGCATCTATGCCTCTTCCATCTTGAGCATGCAAAACATGAGAAGGGACATATTGTATCAGTAATGTATCATTGATCCATTTGGATGGGAAGACTCATATTTATCTTCAAACGCATCATGTGCACTATTAGAAAGATACATAAGTTTGGATTTTTGTTTATATAATAATAATAACCTAATTTTAAGGTCACAACCAAGCCAGACACCAAATTGGTGTATGAAACCCCCCTATTTGTGGGACAAGGGACCCCCTCCATGCAGCGATTTGACTACTAAAGTCTACGGAGGTATACATATATTTGTTAGGACAGGTGTGTCATACACTTTGCAATTCTGTAGTGGAGCAGGTAATGATTTTTGAGTAGAAATGGGGAATAAATGTTGAATTATAGTAACAAGGAATAACTATTGAGTAGAGGCAGGGAATAAATAGAAATCACTAGTAGGAAATGAATGTTAAGCAATAAATTGGCCATTTAATTGTCGATGGTTTCCATCACATAGAATTAGAAAAACATAAATGGTTTATGGTTTTGTTAAGAATATTTATTCACTGCTAGGGTTTTAGGAAAACATTGTGGGTTTTAACGCATTGTTGTATTGCTGAAATTTCTACGAAATCCTTATGCTACTACTAAACACTCTTTTGAGAGAACAAAGACTCTACAATGTATTGTAACCATTTAGTTGTTGAGTATTACATTGACCACTTTTTAGAGTATGGGGTTTTCTCTCTGAAGGGTTTTCCCTAGGAAATCGTTGTGTAATGGTTTGTTAATTTTTTAATTTGTTTTCTACTTATTATCTACAAATGTTTGTTTAAATTTTTCTACACATTCTTCTCTCATTGGTTAATTTAGGAAGTGTATTTTTCACCTCTACTTCCTTCCTTTCATTACAATTGGGTTCACAGATTTTGCAATCCATGTGCCCTAAAACTAGAATCAAGGTTTGTTGCTTTGTATTAGTATGCATTCTATGTAACTATAGCCTCTTCCTCTTTTTTTCCCATCCTTCTCTTCCTCTCTAAAAAAGTAAATGAAAAAAAAATATAAACTAAACTAACCCAAAGGAGAAAATCCAAAATCCTTTTCATTCAAAATTGTTTTTGATGACATATTTTTCCAACGTGGCCTCAATTCCCATGTAGCTATAATGTGAAAACGGATCAGTATGGGTTACCTTGCAACACCTTGAAATTCCCTAATAAGCATCTTCCCACAGATAGTGAGAATTTACAACCTTGATTCCAATGCATCCTCCCCTTTTGTGGAAGTCATCCATGTTGGAGTTGAGAGCCCATAAGGTCATGCAACCTCCTCCATTTGAGCAATATACAATGAAAAGGGATATCCCTTCTATCCTCCATTTGATCAATATATTATGAAAAGAGTGTCTCTCCTATATCATCCACAACTATGTCTCTCCCATCTTGTGCATGAAAAACATAGAGACAAAATATATGGCATCAGGAGTGTCTTATTGGTCCATGTAATGTCCTCTCTTGCATGAACTTACAATTTATGTTTAGAAAGGACTTACGGGTTAATTTTGTTTTGTTTTGATAAACATATGCTATTATATGAATCCGGTCGATCTCTCTATAATGTTTTGGACATGTTATTAATTATATTCGCATTTGTGTATATATTAGTAACGATGTACATGAATGTTGAAAGGAATTATTATGTCTTGGGATGAAATGATGTGCTATGGTCAGTTTTGGTTGGTTTATTTGTGGATCGTGATTTATTTGTTTTGTTTTTCTTCTAGCTTTGATTTTGTACAATTGTAACCATGTCAATTGAATTACTAATGGTGTAACACAATAAACCTCTGTAGGGGAGCATGGTACTTATGAAAAATGACTTGTGGAAGGGAATGTATAATTGAAATAGTGCACTAATTACTTGTATGTGAGTGGTTGTGTATGTGTGGGATACACAGGGAGGCCTTTCCAACTCGCCAACATATGGGTGTGGACTCACAATCACGTCTCAACTAATCTCACAAACCCTTGGAGGTTGTAACGACGAAATATAAAAATGGTACCTACATCGCAGAGAGAAGGACACGAAGTCCATATTGTTTGATTAGGATCATGATTTTTGCATAGTAAAGGTGTGGAATCCTTACTCCCCATAAATTAGCCTCTAGATTCCCAAGTCAAGTGAGGTGATTATAGTGAACCCTTGGTAGATTAAGAGTTGAGATTAATTGCCCACTTAGGAGGGGCATTTTAATATAATTCCACACACACGCTCGTGCGTAAAAGCAGAAAAATGTATTAAAATACATAACTATTGAATAAATAAAGTAAATAATAATAAAGAGTTATATTCAAAATACACAAAGAGGCCATGAAAAACAAGAATTTTGAATTTATGAAGTAAAAATAAACTAGGGGTTTTTGCATGGGGAATGAGGTGTCATGGAAAGAAGCGGGGGGGGGGACAAAATAATAGTAATAGTAATAACTACAAGAAAAAGGATGTAGGGAGGGGGGAAGGGTATTATGGGAGGAAGAGAGGGAAATGCTACCAAGAGGAGAAGGGAGAGAACTCAGCTAAAAAACAATTGGAAATAGGAGGCTATGTAATGTTGGATTGTTTGGTTGAGACGGAGAGTGAGTCCATGCAACTCAGGGGTCTTAGGGAAAGAATTTTTCCCTGAAAAAGGTTGGGAGGCAAAATCGGTTGGCGTTCTATGACTTGGAATTGGAAGGCAATGGGAGACAGGAATACAGATATAAGAGGTGAAGTTCAATAGCTTATGTATGTATAAATATGTTTTAATTTCATTTATTTAAGTGGGTACTAAAGAGTCAGGTAAATTTAAAACCGGTTGGTACTAACAGTGTGCTGCAGTGAATCCAGAAAGAAATGTGTATCTTACAAGTTAAATTTTACATGCACCTGTACTTTGTATGGTATGTGAATATGGGCTTGTTTATGTATAGGAGGGTTCGCTCCGTAGAAACCCCATGATTACAGGTTGCGACTAACATCATAGAGATATTTCTTATTTTGTTACTTGGGATTTGATGTTCTTAGATTTGTAGAAAAGATTGATAGAAATGTTTGAAATGCATAATTAAAAAAAATAGTGTTTCTACTGTAAT
The DNA here is from genome assembly GCA_010110895.2 of Picea sitchensis. Lineage (NCBI taxonomy): Eukaryota > Viridiplantae > Streptophyta > Pinopsida > Pinales > Pinaceae > Picea > Picea sitchensis. The sequence goes on from SNQJ01S0009564.1 coordinate 607,355, forward strand.
TTTTGTAAATTTTTCCTCTCTTTTATCATTTAGATACTTATTTTTCATTTTATTTGTTTTTATATTTCCATCCCATTCTTTATTTTTATTTTATTTGTTTTTTTAAAGTAGTGTTTTTGTTGTCGGTGAATCTTATCCTAATTTATAATAATAAATAATAATAATAATAATATGTATGAGACCCCTTTTTTGAAGGACAAGGAACTCCCTCCACGCATATATTTGACTACTAAAGTCTACAAAGATATACATACCCTATCACCCTTTGGATTTGAACGTTTGACTTCCAAGGAAAAAACATATGTTCTTAACCATTAGGCCCACTAGAATTTGATCTTATCTTGAAGTGTTTTTTTAAGGAATAAAAAGTGGGTTCCTTTATGGCACAACATTCTCATTAAAACTAGTTTTTATGAATTAGTTTTAAAAGGAAATCAAAAACAATTTTATGGGTTTTGGTGCAATTTCTTTTGGCAAAGCCAAAAAGAAAATGGTGTAAGGTTTATAACTTATTTTAATTCAAGCATTTTATAAAATGGAAAGAGAACATGATTAAATGTTATTTATATAAGAGAGTATTGTTGAAAACATTCAGTGATGTTATATAATGTTTGTATAAATAAAAACATAAGTTAATGTTTATAATATATTAAAGCATTATGTATATTTTAAGAATATATCAATTCTATTTTTTATTACATTTTATTCATTTTAAATGGATATTTGAGTTAATGTTTTATTTATTTTTTATTTTTTTATTTCATTAGCATCTTCTTTCTTATATAAAGAATTTCAATTAAAAAAAGGTAAATAAATAAATAAATAAATATATATATATATATATATATATATATATATATATAATGTTTGTTAATTTATTTACTTTAGATTTTATTTTTTCCATCATGATGTGTCTAATGTAGTTAGCTTAGTTTTGTAAGAGTATGTAGATCTTGTGTTGTTTTATTTTTGGGTTGTTACATATGGTATCAAAGTGGGTTTCAACACCAGACCTTTCGATTGCAACTTGTTAAAGGATTATAAGAATGATGGGTAGAAGTTGTAATTGATAGAATAATATTATGATCGAGATTCTTTGTAGATAGGTACAAGATGGTGAGGCCTAGGCGAGGAAAGGAGCATATTCCACCCCCTCCTTTGCCACTGCCTCCTTCAAGTAATGAATCGAATCATATATCACTTAAAGAAGTTAGAGATATGATGTGATCCTTGCAAAGGATGTCTTAATCATTACTTGATAGACCTGTAGGTAATGCTTCTATGGTGGTACCTCTGCTAAAAAGGTGAGACATGATCAACCAACTGAAGATGATTTGCATAGAGAATTGGAAAAATTAGGGCAACCATTATTTAAAGGAACAAAAAAAGGAGTGGTATCTGAAACATGGTTCGGAAACATGAACATGTGCTTTGCCTTGCTAAATTACTCTAGCAACTAGAAGGACAGGTTGGTTATCTACTAGGTAAAAGAAAGTGTCTTGTTGTGATGGAGAACTATGGAACCACAATTGGGGACGAGCACGTTTTCGGTGACTTGAGATCAGTTTGAAGAGAAATTTTGAAAGAAGTATCTTTCCGGAGAGTATCTGGAAAGAAAATTGAATGAGTTTCATGACTTAAAACAGGTGACTAAGACAGTGTTAGAATATGAGACTCAATTGATGGGGTTGTTGAGGTATGCTCCACCTTTGAATACAAAGGAATTGAAGGTTAACAAGTTCCTTTATGGGTTGAATCCCCATATAAAGGAGAAGGTTCGTATTTTTATTCCCAAAACCTTGCATGAGGTAGTGCAAAGGGCTATCATTCTTGAAGAAGAATTGATTGGGAAGGTTGAATAAATTGATGTTAGAAATATTTAAAAAAAAATTCTTCCTCGTTTTCATGATAAACCCTCTCAGGTTAAAATTCATGGAACCAGTTCTAAACCTTCATTTTCTAATTGCCATGAAGCACCAAGGGGACATACTTTAGGGGTGCAAATAAAATCGGTACCTAAGGCAAAATTTTCACAAAGTGGTGTTCGTTCTCATGGAACTTTTCAAATCACAACACAAACCCCTTATAGGACTATCAAGACACCAAAAATTTCTCCTTTAGGTGGTTTTTGGAGTTGTGGTGGACCGCATTTGAGCATGACTACCCTAAGAAGAAGTCAAAGGCATTGTCTAGTCATATTCAAAAAACAATGGTAGATATGGGTAGAGCTCATAGAATTCATGCAATTGTTCATGACTGACAAGATAAACACAAGTCATTAGTGCTTGAGACTGCAGGTAAAGTGAATAATATTGTTATTTCTATTTTGATTGATCTTGGTGCCACTAAAATTTGTATTTCACCTAATTTTTTATCAATATGTGGTCTGGTAGCAGCGAAGGAAGGAGATTTTGATCAAGTTGAAATAGATTCAGGATGTACTCAGAATGTGGGACCCTTGGCTCGATAATGTACTGTAGACTTGGGAGTATGTGCTACCTCTATAAATATTTATGTAACTGCTTTTGGGTCTTATGATATAATCACAGGAATGGGTTGGATTGAATCTCATTGGGTTGTTCTGGATTGTCGACGCAAGGTTCTACATTTTCTAGACGATGTAGGATAGTTTGTGGTTCTTCATGGGAAGGAGAGACCTGTGTCATTGAGATTCATTTCATCTCATCAAAATAAGTGTAGCTTAAGGAAGGGTTGCCAAATGTTTGTGGTTACAACTCTGAATGAAGAAGATCAATTATCTTTGAAAACATATATGGTTATTTCAGGGTTCCCTGATATTTTTCCTAATGAACTGTCAACACTACCACCAAAGAGAGAAATATATTTTTCTATTGAACTTAGACCTAGTACAAAACCTATTTCCAAGGCTCCTTACTGCATGACTACACCCAAGCTACGTGAATTATAGGTGCAAATTTAGGAATTATTGGATTTGGGCATGATTAGACCCAATGTTTCTCCTTAGGGTGCACCAATAATTTTTGTGAAGAATAAAGATGGATCTCTTCGCGTGTGCATTGATTACAAGAATTTGAACCAAATGACATATAGAAACCAATACCCTTTGCCTCGAATTGATGATATTTTTTATCAAATGAAAGGTGTTGTATTTTCTAAGATTGATTTACGATCTAGATATCACCAATTACAAGTAAAGGAGAAGGACATTCTGAAAACTTCTTTTCGGACTCACTTTTGGCATTATGAATTTGTCATAGTCCCTTTTGGGTTAACCAATGCCCCTGGTGTATTCATGAGTTTGATGAATGGAGTATTTAGGAAGTACTTGGACAAGTTTGTACAAGTATTTCTATATGATATGCTAATCTATTCCAAAATCCATAAGGAGCATGAGGAGCATTTGAGATTAGTTTTACAATGTTTGCGGGAGAACAAGATATATGTCAAATTATCGAAATGTTCATTTTTTCAATCAGAAATCCACTATATCGGTTATATTATTTCTAGTTAAGGCATTGTGGTGGATCCTTCAAATATTGAATCCATTAATGAATGGAAAACACTAAAAAATGTGCATCATGTGTGTAGTTTCATGGGAATGGTTGGATGCTAAAGAAGAATTGTGGAAGAATTTTCCCAAATTGCTAATCCAATTACTTCCTTGATTAAGAAAGGAGTGAAATTTGTATGGTGCAAGTAGTGTGATCAAGATTTTTCTAAGCTTAAGCAGTTGTTAACATCAACACCAGTGTTGAAGGTACTTGATATGAACCGACATTTTTTTGTATGTACAGATGTATCCAAGGTAGGTTTGGGTGTTTTTATTTCTTAAGAAGGAAGAGTGGTTGTATACGCTTCAAGGAAATTAAAATCCAATGAGAAGGACTATGAAACTCATGACTTGGAGTTGGCAGTGATAGTCCATGCCTAAGACTATGGAGACATTACTCATTGGGTCAAAAGTTTGAGTTGAAAATTGATCACTATTTTCTCATAGAAGGATCTAAATGCAAGACAAAGGCGTTGGTCATAACTTATCAGTGAGTACGATTTTGATATTACTTATGTAAAGGGGACACTATATAGGTTTGTTCATGCATTCAACCGAAGACCTCTCATTTACTCTATAATTCCTTTAAAGGTATTCATAAGGGACCATATTCTCAATACGCAGAGGAATGATAGATCGTGTCAAGAAGTGGAGGTTGATATTTGTGGACAACAAGCATGGAAACCCAAGTTTCAAGGGTATTCTTGTGATAATGATGGGTTAGTAAGATTCCTAGAAATAATATATGTAGCACAAGGAGAAGGTATCCATGAGTTGATTTTAAGAAGCTCATCGTTCTTTATATGCAGCCCATTAAGGTGTAAATAAAATGTGTGTTGATAATTTGAAACCAAATTTCTATTGGATGGGCATGAAAAAGGATGTGCCTCTTTTTGTAGCAAAGTGTTTGGAATGACAGCTTGTAAAGGTTGAGCATCATCTTCCTATAGGTCTATTATAGTGTCATGACATTGTCGATTCTAAATGGGAAGTTATATTGATGGACTTCATAGTTGAGTTACCATTCACTACTAAAAAACACAACTCTGTAGTAGTGGATAAATTCATTAAAAGGACTCATTCCATTCCATTGAAGGATACCTATAAGGCCGATGAGATAATGCAGGTGTTTATCAAAGAGATTGTGAGACTTCATGGTTTTCCAAATAAAATCATCTTTGACAAAGCTTCTATGTTTACCAATAGATTATGGACTGGTTTTGAAGCTACCCTACAGACTCAAATTAGCCTTAGCACAAAATATCATCTTGAGACTTATGGTTAGACAGAGAGGGTGAGTCAAGTTTTGGAGGGCATGCTTCGCATGTATTTTATGGATCAACAAACCAAATGGGAAGAACACCTTCCATTACTGTATTTTTCCTATAATAGCAGCTACCATAGTTCTATTGGTATGGAAACTTTTGAATTATTGTATGGTAGGCCTTGTAGAACTCCCTTAAGTTGGGACACACTAGAAGATAAGAATCTTGGTGGAACCTAAAATCATTAAACAAAGATTGAAGGAAGCTCAAGATCATCAAAAGAGCTATGTTGATACACATAGAATGGATCGTAGCTATGAAGTGGGGAATCACATATTTCTACAAGTTAGACCTAGAAAAAGTTCCATAAAGTATGGAAAAGGATCCAAACTTTCCCCTCGATTTGTGGGGCAATTTAACATCTTGGAAAATATTGGACTTGTAGCGTATCGCCTTGCTCTGCCACTAGTGTTGCACAGTATTCATAATGTATTTCATGTATCTGATTTGAGGCATTATATTTATGATTCATATCACATTCTATATTGGAAACAATTGAATCATTTTCATGTCACAAACGAGGGGGTTCTGAAGGAAAAACCAATATGTGTGTTTGAGCATCACACTCGATAGCTCAGATGCCATCTAGTGGACCAGGTAAAAGTACAATGGGATCTATATATCCCAAGTTATGCCACTTGGGAGGATGCAACATCTATGCACCATGATTTTTATACCCCTAGGACTAACCCCAATTGAAATGTAATTGCAGATATATACATAAGTTGGTGAGTCGGGAACTTCTTTTGGCCAATGAGCCTATTTTGTATTATGCAGTTTCACTTTGAATTTAATAGAAAAAAACAACTGCATGTAGACCATCCTGACAAGAAGAGTTTGGAGGGGTAAACTCCACTAGATGGGAAAGGGGGGGCTAAACCATGGGGCTTAAAACAAGGAAATACTAATAAAATATTTCTATCAAATGAAAAAAGGTAAGGACATGATTTTTAAAATGAAACTTGAGGAAGTGACAAGGGGAAACAAATCACCAAGTGGTTAAAATGAAACTTGAGGAAGTGACAAGTGGCACTTCAAGAGCATGCAAACAAAATAACAAACCTTGGTGCATTTTTCTCATTCCATTCATTTGTTCCAGGGGATTGTTATGTTTTCCATGATTTGTACCATATTTGTAAGTGTTGCTGCTAAATTTCCATGTTGTCTAGAGAACGCTTAAGGAGGATTTGTTGGGAGTTAAGATGAAGAGTCGGTTTGTCACACCCGTGTGAATTATCTCCAGATGAGATAATTGCAGGGAATTTGATTCCCAGATGTGCCAAGTTGCAATTACAAAACTATGAATATTCTTGTTCGACGTGTTGTTGAAGCATGGAAGGCAAGTGGAGCAGCCATAGGGTCACACTTCCTGGGTGGGATAAGCATGTGGGAAAATTAGAGACTGTGGACTCGTTGTTGAACTTGGCACCTGAATTGGAAATATTTTTGTTGCTAAGAGACCTTACTTGGATAGGATTTCCTTGCCCAAGTGGAGTTTAAGCCCCAACTCGAGGGTGACTAACTGTTAGTTTGTGGGTACCAGATTCTAAGTTTGGGAGGAAATTCAGAGGTCTACATGCAGTTGGTGGTTCATTTGCATCAAATAAGTGTCCACTATATGCTTGTTTAATTTACTGTTGAATGAAAATGTATGAAATCTTGTGTTGGGTATTACTATGCAATTTTTATGAGTTTTTGTCATGAATAATTGTTATTTTTAACTTTATTCAGTAAACTCTCTATCATAATCATTCAGGATTTGTAATCAAGTAATTATTCCATGGGTTTATTTACAACTGTATTTATCCTGATCATTTTAGCATTTAGACTTGTCTAGCATTGTAGTGTTGTAGCTGCAATACCTAGAAACTATAAATTACATGCTCTATATACATTCCAATTGTTTATATATGAAAATATGCATATATATATGTCAATAGGGGTAATTACCCATCTCTATTCGCAAGCATAGTTATCTATTGGAAAATGAAAACTGGGTGGAATTCAGTTGTTGGGCTGGAATGGCCCTTGTCCAAGCTTGGAAAGCGCGTTGGATGCATTTTTCTTCTACACGATGATGGAAATAGCCTTAGACATATTGGATGAACTCCACCGGCTAAGGATGGCCTAAACAATCTTTGAAAAACCTTAGAGTGAAAACCAGATTCGTTGAAGTCCAATTTCGAACTGAATAAAATTCAAAAACAAACATGTTTTCCTCAGTAGAAATTGTAACCATGGAGCTCAGCACAGCGAGTTAATCCTAGCCATTGATCGAAGTCCATTTCACTCCAGAGCATACCATTTTCTCAAGGTCTTTTTCAACCGTTGGATTCCTTGTAGGCGGATTAAAAGATCTTGACCGTTAATCGAGGTCCTCAAGTACGATGATTTTTCGAGGATCCAGGTTGATGTCAACCATTGGATCCATCGGGAAGTAGTTGGGGAAGAAATATTTGTCGTTAGATTTATTTCAAAAGGATATTTGAGGTCTAACGTTCATCATAGGTGGATTTGTTTAAGTAGCCCTGGTTATGGTACTCTAATTGGGAGGTTCTGAGAAGTGCTCATGGTCGTAGATCGATTAGGGATGGCCAGATATCCACCATTGATCTTGGTCAAGCGGGGTCAATCTGATCCCGGACCTCGAAATTTTCCCCAACCTCAAAGTGTTTGGCACGGGTCGGTGGGAAAGGTTCCCACATGGGGTTCCAAATCCCTTTATTGTGTATAATCATGAACAGGAAGGTGACTTCACGCATGACATGGAAGCCACATAAACAGACAGTGTGGTCGAGGACACTATGTGGTGAAGGCTAATTCGACCACGTGTCATTTGTGGGGTCAAGTCGGTCCTAAAACCTTGTGTTGGCACCTTTAAATGATGATCATCGGATCTACCAACCAAGAGATCTCACCCGTATATCTTGTGTGTAAGATCAGGAGTTGTTAATATCAAGATTAATTTAATAAACCATCTTGTAATCATCAGGATGTCGGATATTGGGAGTATACAAAGTTACACCACACTAGGAAAGTCTCGATATCCGGTGTCTGTGGCTATGTGTCACAAAGTGGTTCATCCACGTGGTGCCCAGTGATAAATCTATGTTTCGCGACGAAGGAAGGTCATGTGTCACCCCATGGTGGTGCCATGTGTCATGTGTTTTTGGCCAAATTGGACAGGGATTAGTGGGAAAAATAAGTGACACATGTCTCACCACGTGACAATAGGGGATTCACTGATGATTCGTATGTAGGTCTGATGGAGGAAGGATACCCTTGGGGTAACTTCGTTGGATCCTGACTATGGGATCTAAGGAAGATAAACCTCCACCATTGATCTGAGTCAATGGGAGTCAAGCGGCCCCTAAACCACTGGGGATTTTTTTTACCCGGATGTGCTAGGAAATATGATGCCTGGTGTCTCGGTGGCCACGTGCCATGCCATGAATAGAGACATATGGCATGTTATGATAGGTCCATGTTCCAAAGGTTCCATCTCATACCGAATCGAGAACGATCCCATGGGATGTGAAGACTGGGAAGTCGACGCTCGATAATCCAAAAACCTGACGTCACAACGAACGACGTCATCTAGCCAGTGCCTGATGAACGTGTGGTGCTTTATGATGGGGTTTCATACTCGAGTGCCAATCTCAGGTCGAATCATCCTTTTGAGGGATATGCAAAATGAATTTATCTGGGGTTCTAGGACTCGATAATCTAAGGGTTCGGTGGATGAGCTGGAAAGTGCCATGCCTAGAGCCATGATGATTCTATGGGGTGACATGTTTGGACATGTCAGTGCCACTTCATATGGGAATGGTGACGCAGAGCCATGTGGATGCCATATGGCAGTACAAAGGCTTTTGGCCATTAAAAAAACCAAAAACTTCCATGGGCCATAACTTCTGATCTAGAGCTCAGTTTTGAGTGTGGTGACAGTCATTAGAAATATCTGAATGATAAGAACCAATTTACAAAGCCTAATTGAAGAAATGATTAGTTGGAAAAATAGAAAAATTTTGACACCCCATCCCTTAGAAGATACTTAATGGGTTGGGTATGTTACATAGTGGTATTAGAGCTTCAATTTCAACACTAGGCCTGGATGGGCCAGAGATCTGTTATAGGATGAATGTATTAATGTTAAGAAGAGTTAGTAATTTCAATTTTCTATATATATATATATAGAGAGAGAGAGAGAGAGAAAATTGAAATTACTAACTCTTCTTAACATTAATACATTCATCCTATAATATATATATATATTTGTCTAAAAAATATTAATAACTGCGCATTTTGCAGAATTCATAATATATAGACTGAAACAGAGACCAACATCATGGTGGACAGGGAAGAGACACAAAGAATTTCTAGCCATGAGGAGGAAAACAGGGGACAATGGATTGACACGAGTATTCTAGCCATGAGGAAGAAATCATGGGACAATGGATTGACACGAGTATTCTATCCATGAGGAGGAAATCAAGGGACAATGGATTGACACGAGTATTGAAAGAATATAATCCAATGGACATGACAAAGGTAAGGGGGAAAGCATAAATTTGATGGAAACCATCAATAATCCATATAAATATGTTCAAATTTATGAAGCATATAATGAGAGGCTTGGGAAATCCAAGGAATAGTAAGAATATTTCAACATCAAGTTATTACGAAGCATGAACAGGATAGAGAGGAAAATGGATAAAGAGTCAGATTCTAGCAAGGGAATGGAACATAAGTATCGTGACAGAAGAAGTGAGATAGGGAGTGATGATAGACACCAAAAACACATACCTAAACATTCATCTAAGAGGCCACGCAATAGCTCAATCCTGTCTCCTGTCATGAAACATAAAAGGAAAATTGGGGAAAATTAGCTAAAGGGAGAAATGGATAAGATCAAGCCTCTTATTAGCACTGATGGGTGCAAGCCCAGTACCCATCAGAATATAAATGGATTAAATGGGTTTGGGTAGGTGTATCAACAAGACTGGGAAAGAAAGGGAGAGGGCAACAAACTGTCAGCAGAAGCATTCCATTGGGCAAGGATTCACAACATCCTACAGATCAAAGGCAATCAAACTATATATCAGATAAAAGGGATATATCATGATGAGTAGAAGCATGGTGAATATGACAAAAGTAAGAACATCCATTGTACAAATATCCTTTCTGCAAATAGATAAAGATTGCTTAAACAGTAAACAATGATTTAATGGGAAAGCTACATCAGATCCTTTGGTGTTCATGAATCCGTCAATCAATGGAATCTATGATCCTCAAAACCTGCAATATGTTAAAGAAATAAGATAAAAAAATAAGTGGAAAAACAAATAAGACAATCTGATAACAACTCTCATGAATCTTTAATGGCAAAAAATGTCATTACAAGTAGGCCCTCAGGCTTACAAATGAGCAACTAAAACTTCTCCTCCAACTCTCTCCTCTCTTGGATCATGAATCCAACCCTTTCCTTCTCAAAATTTATTTCATTTATAGTAAATGATATCTATCTAACCTAAGGAGGTTGAAACCAAGGATTTACATAGGATCCTCCTCCATTTAGGAGTCTTGTTACAAAATATTCCAACAAAAGCCTAACAAATTCCTATTTTCCAGGATCTTGCCTATTGTGATAAATGCCTCTTGAAACATGTCATGATGATTTATTTGGAGATGGAACGCATGTCCCTCATATCAAACTAACTCCTAGGATACCATTCCAACCTTCCTTCACATTTTCTAGTCTTCCCATAGCTCGAATTTGTCAGACTGTTAGAGTTCGCAGTGTCTGTGACAGCATGCGCTGCGAACTTTCCTGTAGGTGATATTCTTAGATTTTCTCCAAAAATATGAATGGGGTCAGGCTGAATTTTTGTCAGAAAGTCCAAAACACCATGTTTTACCTCCACACCAAATTTCATAGGAACCCATATTGGAATTGAAAATTTACAAGCAAACCATTCCTCTGTTGTGTGCCAATTGTTTACAAACTGACAAAAATACCAGTTCGCAACGCCGACGCTGCGAACTCTCCTATAGCATCCCACTTGAAAATGCCTTAAAGTATTCCAAAAACCATCTCCAGTGCCACCAAGTATTGTAACAACTCATGATCTTGGTATATGACTAGAAGAGAACATCCCATGAGCTAAATATGGTTTATAAGGATAACCATCCTCAAATCTTCAAAAATGCATAAACATGAAACTTGTCAAAAATTGATATTGTTTAAGGAAGTTCAACTTCTTCATTTTCTAACTCTAAAGATCCTCCTTTGTGAGTCTTCCTTTGTTTCTGATTGTCCATAAATATTGTATGAATAAAACCTTACTACAATATTAAATGATTGTTAGATGTGAAACAGGGGATACAAAGGATTAGGGTTTTGATGACAAGACTTTTCCAATAGGCTAATCCTGTGTAGAATTTCTATACATATTAACTCATTACACATCCAGGAATAAGACAAGGAATTATTAAAATAGAAAGGCTAATGAAATACTATTGATAATTATAATGAAGGGAGACAAAGGCGGGTCTATGAAAAATAGGTTTTTTATCAACATCAGAATTTGTTCACAGCATCACTACACTTGCAAATTTCAAGTCGACTCCCATAGATGATCAATTACACACTACAGACTGGATATGAGTGTAATAACTTGTTAATCTTGCAGCTTTAGAAAGATGCAGAACATGGGTTTTTAAAAAATGTTAGAACATAGGGTTCGCAGCACTGGATTTGTAGCATAGAGTTCGCAGCGCCAAGAGGAAAGCCAGCCAAAACCCCTTTCTCAACCCTCAAACAAGATGAAAATCTCATGGAGAACCTGGTGGACCTAGGATTGATGATGGTGTCTTTTAATTTGCACAGGGATGTTTGCAAGTTGTCCAACCTCTAAACCTTCCTCTTCTTCAGCCAGTTCGCAACGCACTGGTGTTTAAATTTTATCTTTCAAATTCCAAACTAGGTTGGGCTGAATTTTTGTCAGTAGGTTAATTCTAATATCATGCTCCTCCACAAAAAATTTCAGAAAAACTCACATCATATTTCAAAAGTTATGATCAAATCTTTAGAAGACTTTGCTACAAGAAATGAGTTTGCAACGCCTGTCACCAGTTTGCAACACCTGATTCAAACAAGATTTGCATGCTCTGAGGAGGCTGTTAGGATGTACAGAGACCTAATCCATGAAAATTTGTTTAAAATAGGCTCTAAAAACAATGAAATCCCTTAGCATGACAAAAAGGTAATGATGGCAATGAATGAATGGAGCACTTGAGTATGATGCGAACTCTCCTAGTGAGTTGGCAACACATAAAATTGTCTTTAAATTGACATTTAAATAGATGGATGATGACAAAGAGAAAATTTTATACAACTGAGAGGTGACATGTCACAGTAATGATGTAAGGATCAAAGAAGTGACTCAAAAACAAAACCCAAAGTGGTTATTTTTTACCCCTACAATTTTATGTGCTAACACTTCCTACTTTTGACGGTGAGCACAAAAGGATAAGCATGTCGAGACCTAGGTATTGAGAATGAGGAAATACTTTCAGCTACATAATTATTCCTCTCAGGAAGAAGGGAGAATATCAATTTATCATCTTAAAGGAAAATAATCAATGTGGTGGGATCATTTTGTACAAGTCCAAAACATTGATGAGAAGAATGTTACTTGGGAGGAGTTTAAGAGATATTTTGAAAAGAAATATTTAACCAAGCGCTATTATGATAGGAAAATGAAAGAGTTGTTTGAAATCAAGTTTGGGAGAATGACCATAGATGAGTATGAGAGAATATTTTTAGAGTTGTTGAAATATGTGCCTTTTATCAAGGATGAACTCGTGAAGACTCAAAGATATTTAAGTGGGCTTCCATCATTCATGAGTGATAAACTACAGTATGACGATCCCAAGACGTTAGAAGAATCCATAAGGAGAGATAAATGTCTCTATGATTGTCATAAGGGAAGAAAAACATTCCAAAAGGATTGGGAAGACAAAAAGAAAACTAAAATAGAGAAGAGGAGGAAGGGAAACAAACCCCGATTTTTCAGAAATAATACTCAAAGACAGCCAATTTCCAACGAGCCTAGGATGGTTGAAACTGTGGGACAAATACCAATACAACAACCCATAAAGTGTTGGGTTTGTAATGGAGACCATATGTACCGAGAATGTCCTCTCAAAGATGAAAAATCAAAGGTTATTCATAATGTACAGCAACTTGAAACAGTTGAAGATATGGGAAAGGATATACCAAAAATTTATGCAGCCCTGGACAACAAGTAGGTTGAATTTCAATCTCACGTTATTGATGTAAAAGGTAAGATCAACAACCAACCTATCGCTATTTTAATTTATTCAAGAGCTAGTCATAGTTATCTAGACCATAATATGGTAGAAAGGTTTCATTTTCCAAAAAGAAAACTGGAAAAACCTTGGTTGGTACAGTTGCTACTGGGACATAGCGGAATATTAATAAAATGGTTAAGGCATGCCCAATGGATATGAATGGGATAAGTACCAAAGAATATTTGAATATCACACCTTTGGGATCTTATGGTTGTCTCATTTGTATGGATTGGCTATACAAGCACCATGCTATTTTGGATTGTTACAACAAAGCCTTTACTTTCTTAGATGAGGAAGGAAACTTGAGAAAAGTATAGGGGATCCAAAGAGTTGTGATTATCAAAGAAGTTTTATCCCTACAGCTGAAGAAACGTTTTAGAAAAGGATTTCAACTATTTGCAGCACATATGGAGGAAACTTCTAAGGACAAGGTGCCCAACATCGAGGACTATGCGGTTCTAAAATAATCTGAATATGTGTTTGCAGAAATTCCCGAATCACCACCCAAAAGGGATATTGATTTTTCAATTAATTTAATGTCTGGAGCAACCCTTGTATCTAATACTCCTTACAGAATAAGCATACCTGATTTGAAGGAGTTACAAATGCATCTTGAAGAACTCTTGAAGAAAGGATATATATGCCCAAGTGTGTCACCTTGGGGTGCACCAGCGTTATTTGTGAAAAAGAAGAATGGTACCTTGAGACTTTGCATTGATTTCAGGCAGCTAAACAAGGTAACTATAAAGAAAAAATGTCCTTTGTCGAGGATAGATGACCTCTTTGATCAGTTGAGAGATGCAAAGGTATTTTCTAATATTAATCTTAGATCCAGATATCATCCAGTGAGTATTAAATAAGAGGACATCAGTTGTTGGCACAGGGGTAGACCCAGGGTTCAATGCACCAACAAAACCCTAACTATCGGCCCTTTTAGAAACACCTACGAAGTAGATGAAGTCTCACCCAAGGTAGAGGCAAGGGTGGTTGCAGGACTCAGGTGTCTGCAACCTTAGCTGGGACACAGATATGTGATTATAACACTTAATAGAGCACTTAGCACCGTTAGTTCATCATTATCTAACCAATATCTACTCCGCAAAGAAAACAAAGCATCGCAACATTCACCCTGATCTAAGGTATATAAGCACTTAGCAAAGGAATTAGATCAGATCTAGTAGATTCAAGCACTAAGAAAGTTCACAGATGTCAAATCTAGCATCCAGATTCATAATAAGCACAAAGCATAAACAGATCTATCTATCTATATCAAATCACTTAGCACATAACACATAAACACATCAGAACATCGCACAGAGCATAATAACACGGTATTTATGTGGTTCACCCCCACCCTGGGGCTACGTCCACCAACTCTTTTTCTTTATTAGCTTCTTCACTAGGTCACATGCACAGAGCCTCAAAACCTTACTCCGCATATGAAAGAATATCTACGCAGCTTGCTAGATACTTCTTCCTTGCATTACAGCAAAAATCCCTCCACAATCTCTTACAATGACTTGCACTTGGCTCTGCAAGTCTCACATAATATGCACGAATCCTTACACTTCTTGATCACACAGAACCCACTCTTAGCACTTAACCAACTTGCACAAAACTTGTGCACTATTAAACTACTTCTTACATTGCCTAGCCTTCTATTTATACATACAAAATAGGTATAAACATGGGTAAACCCATGGGCCCACATCCCATTCCCGTTACATATTCCCAAATCCCAAAAAGGACACAAAAAGGGTTCGATATCCCACGATCTTTGCTTCATCTTGCGCTCCATATTCGACAGGCTGTCGAAGTCCCAAAATAGGTCAAATTGACAAAGGATCTCTCGAAACTTGGTCAAGGGCCAATAGGCCCCCAACACTCACCTATGACTCATCCCGAGTCACTCTGGTCTGACTAGTTCTGCTTCGAATGCCTCGAGATTGGCTCAAGCTACTTCGACCTGTTGTTGTGCTACGACCTCCTTTTCAGCGAACTCGTGGATGACTGCATCATTAATAGGTCCCTCTAGACGTTGTTCTGTTGTAGTAACAACCTGCTCTAGCTCTACTCCTTGGCATTCTACCTCTATAAACAATTAATAGGCCTTGTCTTGCACAGGTTGGAGTTTCTGAGTTATCTCCATAAATCTACTCTGGATGGTATGGATTTGTTTTTGTGCAGTGCATTTCTCTTGGGAGAGCTTCATTCTTTCCACAGCTGATAGGGACTTCAACTGCACCTGTATCTTTTCGGCTTGATACTTCACCTCTTGGAGTTGCGACTCCAGTTCTCTTAATTTTGGACTCTCAGCGAGTTTTTAATATGTCAGGGCACTGCGATCAGTGAGCTACTTACATTCCAAGGTAAGATCCTTGAGCCTTTCAACTGCGCTCCTGGTGGTTGATTCCCTTTGGTCTCTTACATCTTGAGGGGTCTCGGGTACTGTGTGTAGCTCCAAATATGCTATGTGTTGTTGTAGTTGTTCGATCACTTATTCAAGTTGCACTACTTGCTATGGAACTCACTCTTCGACCTTTACTTCTACAACTATCATAGAACGAAGTGCTCTGTTGACCATTTCCTTTAATTCGAGTTTCTTTGTGAGCAACTGTTCCTTTTCTTGTTGTAGTTGGGATTTTTATTCATCAAAATTCGCTAGGAGAGAAATCTTTTCCCGTTCGACAGCATTACGTTTCTCTACAAGGACTCCATGTACTTGTGTCAAAGCCTGGGTGTCTTGCGTTGTTTCTTCTTGCACTTGTCGAAGACGAGATTCGACTGTATCAGCTAGGCGGTGGAGTTGAGTTGGCTCATCTCCCAATTCTAGTTCCCCTGGGGCAGTGGAGACTGCGCGACTGGGCTGTAGGGCCTGTTGTACCCCTCAAATTTCAGTCTTGATTCGATCATACATATCCTCTTTCTTTGCTTCTTGTTTCTTTGTTATTTCCAGCGAAGCATCGTTCAGGGCTGCTACAAGGAAGTCGAAGTCATCAGAGATGAGGATGGTCTACATCTTGGTCATGGTGGCCTTCGATTTCTTTCGGGAGGAAGGCTTCAAAGGCAAACCTTTCCGCTTCTTCAGGGGATCAACCTCGTCACCTTGTTGTTGTTTGACTTCTTTGTCATTCAACTCCTCACCATCACCTCCTTTCTCTGGTGATATGGAAGAAGTCTTCACAGATGCATTGTCTAAATCCTGAACCTCTTTAGTTTTCTTTGTTCTACTGGGTCCGGGTGTATAATGCACATTTTTTGGGTTATCGATGTTGGATATCTCCGTAGGGTCTGCTAGAATGAGGAGGTTCGTCGACCAGTCCTTGGTGATCTCCTTCAAGTCCTCCTTTGTTAGCTTATAGTAGGATTGGATTTGTTGCTTGTGTTCGTCAGCATGCACTGTGATGTAAATAAAATGTCGGTATGCGTTGAACTTCATCAAGGGCCTGAACCGATGTAGAGTGTTCGGAGTGATGCGAGGCTCAGACTAGATGGTTGTCTTCAGCTGGTTGTAATAGGTATGAAAAGCAACATTGGACTGCGATTGTTTATTCATATTTCTTGAGTACCACAGTGTACTGAACTTCACGGCCAATGGTTTGAAAGGCTCGATGTCTAGGAAGGTCGCACCTTCCCAGGAAATAAAATTAATCAGGATCAATAGCTAGCTAAAATGAAATTTGTACCCTTTACATTGGGTTTCTCTGCAGTCGAGTTCTAATTGGTTCACCGGGTACTTCGCCCCGTTCATTTGGATTCCTTTTTCTCACTTCCCTGTGAGGTCGACTACAAAACCAGTGACTTGGGTGGGTCGATTTTTTCATACTAACTTCCCTGCAATCAATTGACAGGTGAGACGCACAGCACTGCTCTGGACAGAAGTTGCCTTGTAGCCTCGTGCGCCCTTCTCGACATTGCCATAAGTGTCCTTGATCCATTGTTCTAGAGCGCGATCCATGGTTTTTTCAAGGTAAAACTCTTGTGGATCAGGTCCTTGCATACTTAACCCCGTGATCTGATTGATCAGTGTCAAATCAACTATTATATGGTGATTTAGCCACAAATAACCTCCATGGTAACAAGACAACAGTAGTTTGACACATGCATTCACCTCCTGGTGTCGTCCGAAGTGAGGAATCTTCGTGACATTGAGCAGGGTGGACTGCGCGAGGTTATGGGTCCACGACTGGAGGATTATCTTTGAATTCTTCCCCTTAGTCTAGGTTAGGTACTTATGTGGGACGAGCATGTTGTAAACTTTGCAATTTCCGAGGTTGAAGTCGCTAAACTTCAACGCCGGAATCTTATCTTGGTCTGCTCGAACTACGCGTATCCCGTTCAGGAGGTACGCAATGATGAAGGCATACTCAAAATCTCTAGGTACGTTGTCTCGATTTATTGCGTCGCTCGGAGGTTGTAGATAGGTGGCTAAGATGGTCGGGATCAATTTATCATTCGCTAGATCATCCCTGTGCTTGGTTCGCTTTTCATTGGATGGTCGGGATGGTCCGGCTCCGCGAGCAGTGGACGGAGAGGTTGGCAGTCCTCTCGTCGACGATGCTTGTATACCTGTAGACATCGACATGACTCTTTCGGTCATGAGGTCGATCAAAACTTCTTCAATAACTTTCTCTGCAACGCTCAACTCGTCCGACATACACGCTCGGGGTTAACAATCTCGGGTTTGGGGGGTAACTCAGACACAGCAATGAGATAGAGAGAAAGAGTGCGATGATCACTGTATAAACTCGACTTAGTCTGTGGGCTCAAATTCTCAATTGGAAAAAGTGTTCTCGGTGGGTGGCGCAATGGGATAAATAGGTAACTCGGAAACGGGTCGCTTGCAATGGGTATGAAGCCTTCATTAACTTTATTATGTCTGTTATGGCGTGGTCCCAACAATCAGATGGCAAGATGGTTGTCCATAAATGGATTTCTATCCGTTCGAAGCATTTATCTAATGGTTATAATGGCCCCAATGGCTATATTGTTTCGCTATGGCGAAGTGACGTGCGTCGTTGTTCTGATATCCCGGCGAAGCTCCAATTTTGCAAATTTTTCTTCTGCGAGGCTTCCTCTGGAACCTTTTGCAACTTAGTTCGCTTCTTACTTATCTTTCTAGCATTCTTCCCAGTGATCTTCGTCTCGGTGTGCCTTTTTCCATTCTAATACTTAGTTTCGTTTGTCATAGTTACTTCGCGTTGTTGAGATTCTTTCCTAAGATTCAAGGGTAACCCTTCTTGTTCGTCTGGAATAGGTACTTCAATCTTCAGTGGTTCTTCTAGTGTTCTTGCAACTTCGACATCCGGGTCTCTAGTGTTAAATGTATTTGATATGTTCTTTTGTTCTTCAATCAAGTGTGTGATCCTTCTAGTCATGAATTATTTTAACTCTTTCTTCTTCTTTTCTAAAACTTCATCTTCTTCTTGCCTTCTGGCCTAATCTCTTTTAATCCAAGGTTTTCCTAGTAGCATGGTAAATGGGGCATTGTTCTCGATAAATTTGATAATCTCAAAATCTTCCTTTGTCGAAGTTCCATTGGCATTCATAGGTATCTGGGTGAGCTTTCCACATAGTTTTATCAACTTTCCTTTGAATAATCTTATTCCTCCTAGTGAAGGAATCACAGCAGGCTTCCCTATAGCTTCCCACGTTCTCTCTGTCATGATATTCTCCTGTGTTTCCTCATCCAAAACACATTAAATGTCGAAGTCTCCTATTCTTGCTTCAAGGCATTTGTTTTTGTGAATATCTCTGATAAGTTGACATGTCGGTGGTCATTCAGGGTTTCTTTTATTTGCAGTAATATAGTCTCTGATTCTTTCTGGGATTCTGTCATAATATTAGCTTCTGGATATGCCTTAGGGTTTTCTTGTCTCATGTTCATTCCTTCAAGATTAGAAATCATTCTAGGACAATCCAATATTTCATGGTCCATAGCTTTACAACAAATACAACTAGGTCTTGTCCCAGGGCATTGCTTAGCAAGATGCACGGGTTTTCTACAACTGTAACAAAAGGCTAATCCTCTCTTTTGTTTAAATGATCCCCAACCTTTCCTCTACTGCGCACTAGGATCATGGTAGCTAACCTGCAAAAAATTCTTTCTAGGGTCCTGCATACACTTATTAGTCCAAATATCCTTTCTATGCATAGGTATAACATATTTTTCACTATTCTTATCAGATCTACTCATATCAAATCTTCTTTCATCTATTAATACCCTAGTTTTCAAGCTAGGAAAGAATCTATCAAACATACCTAGATTCATACTTTTGAAACAAAAACTTCCACTAATCTTACTTCTACAAAGCACAAAGCTTTCATCTAGAAATTTTTCACTATTCCTACCTTTATCATAGTACAGAACTTTCAGATCTTACCTCTTTTAATCAAGAATTCTCACTTTTACCTTTCTTAGGACACAAAGCTTCCAGATCTTACCTCTTTTCTTCAGATCAGACTTCTTTTCCTTAGCACAGAACTTGCCAAACTAGTAGAGTACTGCGCACTAGGGCAATAGATCTACGCACAGAGCTTTCACAATTTCATATCAGAACTTTGCACAAAGCTTCTTCTTCCTCAGTTCTCAGCAATCACAGTTTCAGGTCCCGGCAACACAACCATTTGTTGGCACATGGGCCGACCCAGGGTTCAACGCTTCAACAGCACACCAACAAAACCCTAACTACCATCCCTTTTGGAAACACCTGCGAAGCAGATGAAGTCTCACCCGAGGTAGAGGCAGGGGTGGTTGCAGGACTCAAGTGTCTGCAACCTTAGCTGGGACATAGATCTGTGATTATAACACTTAATAGAGAACTTGGCACTGTTAGTTCATCATTATATAACCAATATCTACTCCACAGAGAAAACAAAGAATCTCATCATTCACCCTGATCTAAGGTATATAAGCACGTAGAAAAAGAATTAGATCAGATTTAGCATATTCAAACACTAAGCAAGTTCACAGATGTCAGATCTAGCATCCAGATTCATCATAAGCAAAAATCATAAACAGATCTATCTATTTATATCAAATCACTTAGCACATAACACATAAACACATCATAACATCGCACAGAGAAGAATAACACAGTATTTACGTGGTTCACCCCCACCCTGGGGCTATGTCCACCAACTCTTCTTATTTATTAGCTTCTTCACTGGTCTATGTTAACGCTCTGTAATTTTCCCAAGGTTGCGGAGACAGTCACAGAGGTAACCTCAAACCACTTGGAGTCTTGGATCTAGCCCTCCAAGACTCAGAGAGGGATCTCTCTTTTCGATTTAACTTGGTTTGTATGGGATGGATGTTAGGCTAACTATGAAAGTAAGGGGTTGGGGTTTTTGAAATACTTAGATGAGGATGTGGTTGACGAGTTTCTCAGATCACCATTGGGCTATGGGGTTTGTTTATAAGATAATGATCAAATCAGATCTAGAGGTAAATGTCTCCACAGGGCAAGATAGTAACAATTGTTGGATCGAATCAAGTTTGAATGGTGTCGATTTGAGGAAGAAATGGGGGAGGAAAAACTGAGCAAATGAGCAGTTAAGAATTCATAAACTGAGTTTTAGAAGAAAACATAAAGATTATTGAAAAATTGGACAAAGAGTATGCATGCATAAATTCTTCTCCATTTACTCTTTTTCAATAATAAGAAATGAAATTGCTTGAATGATAGCAGAAAAATAACTAAAAACAGAGAAGGAACACACCACCAACACTGCTACACAAGAATCCTGTAAATCATTTTCTCTATTACTGTTTAGTCATTCAAAGATTATAGACAAAAACCTCCTGGGGTAGCAAGGCCCACAGTCCAGCCAAAAGGGAGAAACTTCACAGGTCGAACCCCCCTTTCATATTTTACATGTGTATATATAGGTAAAGATACTATCAGGCCTCAGAAAATTCGAACTCTACCTCTTCTTTCTAAAAATAGAAAACAGTTACAATGATTGACACATGTCACAGATGGTCTCCTAAACATAAGGGTCAACTATAACAGAAATGACACATGCAAAACTTCTCCAGATTTCCATAATGTTGTTTTAGTAGAGTCCTCTTCCATTTGAAAGGAAGACAACACATTGATAGGTGGAGGAATAGCGTTCCCTTTACTAGTCTTCACGATATCTTCAATAAATGTCAAGAAGATGACAAGGTACTTTGAAATCCTGATGTAACAGATGGACAATATTTACCACGAATTTCAAGAGCCACTTAACCATTTTTCCTTAATACCTGCCTCAAAAATCGAAAAGGGTGATGATCTGTATCACTTTAATATTTATCTTTCGTTTGGCACCCCTTTCACAAAATCTCAACCTCAGAAATTTCGATCTGTGCAAAACATGAACATTTTGTCATCCTTTACGCTTTCGGTAGCTTATAGGTGTAAAACAGCAAAGGGTTAGCCGTCATAAGGGTAGCTTGCGGCAGCTAACGACGCCTTGAGGAAACTGAATACGCTGCCGAAAATGCTGAATTTTCCACCACTATCCAAAACTGCAAAAAGAGACTTTCTTCGACCTACCTACTCCTGAGGGTCTTCATTTAGGTTCTCAGCAACTTCAGCTAGAGCTTTTAAATCAGAATGTGCTCTTGTCTTAGGATTCTTTAGCCTCAATTTGATCCTCAAACTTTTAATCACTTTAAGCAATTTACGATTTTCCTTGAGCAATTTATTGTTCCTCTTCTGTTACTTGACATGCATTTTAGCTAATCTTTCAAAACAACCCCTTACCTCATCTGAAGTGTTGCTTATAGTATGGTTTTGGGATTTGATGACCCTCTCAAGCATCTTCATCTCTAATATTTCTTCCTGGAGTTCTTCAACTTTTGATGGTTTGTTGACCTTGATGTGTCTGCTGGTTGATGTTTCAGGAATCTCCAAGTCTGGGACCTCTGATGGAAAAGGTGCTTCTCTGAAAGCATCTCGTTCAGGAACCTCCCTTGCCCCTGGCTCTAAATCCTCCTTTGAATCTGTATAAGGCAGATTCAAAACGTTTTTTCCAGAGGCATTTGTTTTCCCTGTTGTATCTTGGCTAAAAATGAGCATCTTCTTGGCTTTATTGGACTTTGAAGAAGAAGTTGGGCCCTCTATAATTACTGGGGAAATGGCTCTCCTTTTTCTTTTACTGCTCTGTGGTGTTGAAAACTTAATGAGTGAATTCTTCTTCTGGTCCTTGGGCTGGGGTTCTGGTTCAAATTTGCCCCAAAAAAGAAGATACTCCCAACTCCTATCCCTCTTCTGTAATTCTTGAAACACTATGAGTTTGATAACACTGTGATGGGAGAGTCTACTCTACACCTTGCTAGGTAGGGCTTGAACCTGGTGTGTCATCTTGGTTAGACTTTTGTGAAGGTAGAAGGGCAGATTCAGAGGACACCTACCTGTGAAATGATTCATAAGCTGAAATGCTAGAACATCACTCTACTATATCTGCCTTCACACGTTATGTATACATGGATGGCTTTGAGCAAACATTGCCACTTCTCTTCCAAGTAGGATCTAGGGATATCCTTTTTCAAAGTGATACATTTATGTTCGGGTTTGAGATAAGACCTAAACTCAATATCTTTGATAGTGGTCGACTTGAACCATCTTTCACCATTCCTTGGCATCTCTGTCATCGCTACAACAACCGCTTCATCAACCTGCACTTCAATTGTTCCAACTTTGGCTTTGGCTCCGTCAAAGGTCAATGTGAATGCTTCAGCCACGCCTTGATGAAATCCTTGGAGTTTTTCACAGAACCTATAACAACCAACGTCTCTGAACATCTGGCAAATCTCAGGGTGAGATTCCAGATAAGTTATACCACTGAGCTCCTTCCTGAGCAAATTTCCTCCCTTCTTCATTTGCAATAACAGTTGTCAATACCTGCACTACAAAAAGAACGGATGTGGGAAGATGTAGTGGCGCTGATAGGGAACGAATTGAAGTTCGAGCGAGGGAAAATGCGTGATATGGAGGAAAAGATTTGAATTAAAAAAAAACCCTTAATAAAGAATGAAAATCCAACCATAGTGATGATTGTGCCATTCCACCAAGACGAAAAGAAAAAACCACGTGATGGATCAGGTAAATACACATGATGCGAACTTATGGGGATCGGATCTACTAGATTGGGGTTATTAAATAATCATAACAGACAATAGTCACTTGCCCAGATCGTATTATGATTTGATTTCAGTTGATTTCGGTAGCATTTGGGATGATGACGTTGTGTACCGATGGCGGTTTGAGAATCTGATGGGACAGTTTGATCGTTAACCGCCTCTGTGCTTTCGACAGCTTAAAACACCTCACACATATCATTTTAGCTATCGAAAGAGACAATTTTTGGTAGCTTGGAATACTTTCAGAAAACACCCTTAGCTGTCGCAAGTGAAAATTTAGAGTCTTTCTAATAAAAATACAGACTCATCACTTTCTTTGGAAAAGATAGGTCTAAAGCCCCTCTTAAAAACATCTAACTCAAAAAATCATTTGTCTAATGATCCATGTTGTTTCCCTACTAAACATAACTTGGAAAATTGTATGTCAAAAGGACAGCAAGACCAGCGAGCCATGAACTTCATTATGACACCCACCAATCATATCTGGATGATCAGGTCTCCTATTATTATAGGATACTAACAGGCTACATGCAAAGAGCCTCAAAACCTTACTTTGCATAGGACAGAAGATATGCGCAGCTTGCTAGATCCTTCTTCCTTGTGTTACAGCACAAAGCCCTCCACAATCTCTTACAATGACTTGCACTTGGCTCTGCAAATCTCACACCCAATCACATATCTACATAAGAAAGGTGTGAAATTTGAGTGGAGACCTAAATGTGATAGAAGCTTTCAACATTTGAAAAGCTTACTGAAAAGTGCACCTATTCTGAAAATTGTTGATCCTAATGAATATTTTGTTGTATGCATCGATGCATGCAAAGAAGGGCTTGGTGGGGTCCTTAGTCAAAATGGCCATGTGGTGTGATATGAATCAAGAAATCTCAAGGAACATGAGAGGTTGTATTCCACTCATGATTTAGAGTTGGTCTCTATTGTTAATGCCTTAAAAATGTGGAGGCACTACCTTATGGGTAGAATATTTGAGTTGAGAACAGATCACAGTGGACTGAAATACTGAAATACTTATTTGGACAGCCAACCTTGAACGCCATGCAAAGTAGATAGTTAGAATTCCTTAATGAATACGAATTTGATATTAAACAAATCAAAGGTAAATAGAACAAGGTGGTTGATGCACTCAACATAAGAGTACATGAAATACATGTTTTTGTCATCAACGTGTGCAAATCTGACTTACAAAATAGAATTTTAGAGGCTGCAAAGTCAAATCAGAGGTATGACGAAATGAAAAGAAAGCTACAGCAAGGGAAAATGAAGTAGAAAATTGAGAATTATGAGTTGAGGGAAGAAGGAATTCTTATGTTCAAGGATATAATATATGTGCCAGATAATCAAGAGTTGAAAAATCTACTCTTATAATAAATGCACAAGGTGCCTTATGCTAGACACCCAGGCTACCAAAAGACAATTGCAGTTGTCAAAAAGCTATATTATTGGCTAGGTATGAAGAAGGAGGTTGCATATTTCATTTCCAAGTGTCTTTAATGTCAAAAGGTCAAGGATGAGCACAGACACCCAGTTGGTTTACTTTATCCTTTTCCCATTCTTGAGTGGAAATGGGAAGTGGTAACCATGGACTTCATTACTAAACTACCCAGGACTTCCAAACAACATGATTCAATTATGGTAGTTGTGGACATGATCACCAAAGTTTCCCATTAAATTCCTGTAAAAATAACTCACACGACAGCCAACATTGTTGATATCTACTTAAAGGAAGTAACCAGACTTCATGGGATACCAAAAATGGTTATATCTTATAGAGATCCAAAGTTCACCTCGAATTTTTGGAAGGGGTTGTTCAAAGGATTTGGAACAGATTTGAATTTCAGTACAGCTTACCATCCTAATTCAGATGGACAAATAGAGAGATTCAACCAGATAATAGAGGACATGTTGAGAATGCATGTCATGGAAAAACATTTGAAGTGGGAGGATTATTTACACTTGCTTGAGTTTGCTTATAACAATGGATAATAGACATCTATAAAGATGAGTCCATTTGAGGAACTTTACGAAATGAAATGTAATACACCAGTAATTTGGGAGAATCCAGCTGATAGGAAAACAGTTGGACCAGATTTACTCAGGGATATGGAGGATCAAATGATGAAGATAAAACAGAACTTAAAGGTTGCCCAGGACAGGCAAAAAAGTTATGTTGATAAGAATAGAACCCCTAGAGAATTTTCACTAGGAGACCATGTATTTTTGAAAGTAAAAGCAAGACAATGTTCCCTAAGGTTGGGAAGGTTCTCAAAATTAGCAACTCGATACTATGGGCCATTCGAATTTTTGGAAAGGATTAGTCATGTAGCATATATGCTTGCATTATCAGCATCCATGCGTATTCATAATGTTTTTCACGTATCCTTGATTCAGGTAGAGCCATAAGGTGACTTCCAAGTACAACCAATATGCACTTTGGACCGGAAATCCAAACAACTTCTGAATTGAGTCATAAATCTTGTAAAGGTCCAATGGACCTGGTACGGACCTGAAGAAGAAACCTGGGAACAAGAAGATGCTATGCAGGAAAAATACCCGCACCTTCTTGTAAATTTTTTGAACTTTTGTTTGTACATATGTATATGTTGCACTAAGGACAGTGCATAAATAAGGGGGAGGGGAATGCAATACCCCTAGGTCGAACCCCAATTGAAATGTAATTGCATATATGAACATAGGTTGGTGAGCCAGGAACTTCTTTTGGCCAGTGAGCATGTTTTGTACTATGTATTTTCACTTTGAATTTAATAGAAAAACACAACTACATGCAGACCATCCTGATAAGAAGAGTTTTTGGGGGATAAACTCCACTAGATGGGAAAGGGGGGGCTAAGTCATGGGGATTAAAACAAGGAAATACTAATAAAATATTTCCATCAAAGGAAAAAGGTAAGAACATGATTTTGTCCTAAGTCTTTCGAAAGGGGAAACCAATCACCAAGTGGTTCAAAGGAAACTTGAGGAAGTGACAAGTGGCACTTCAAGAGCATGCAAACAAAATATCAAACCATAGTGCATTTTTTTCATTCCATCCATCTGTTCCAGGGGATTGTTATGATCTCCAGGATTTGTACCATATCCCTGTCGTTGTAAGTGTCAATGATTCATCGAAACCTATACAGGAGATCTATCTAAAGCAAGTACAAAAAAAATCTTATCAAGAAAGGAAGAGAGATTCAATATGGAAGAATGAGAAAATATATTCACACTATTCCAATGAGTGGATGATTGATACATAGATGATGATCAATATGATAAATATGATTCAATGAATGAGTGTAATACACTCATCTATACGACATAACATTCCATAATAGAAGAATGCATGCATGCATAATAGCATAATAGTTATGATCTAAAATAGAAAGTCTAAAAGAGAACTAGTCAGTTAACTCCCACTGAACTAGTGTGCCGAAAATAGAAATTTCTCCAACACCCCCCCTGAACATCACTATGGAGTAAAAAATGAGTCTCGGCAACTAGGCCATATTAGGTACTCATGTATAATGGAGCTAATGAACACTGAATAAAAATGAGGAAAGAGAGAAAACCATGTGGGAACAAAACCCCCCCTCAAAATACAATGCATCAAAAGAAGAAAATGACAGTTGCTACACAAATATGTTCTTCACCGCAAGACAATACCGCGAAGTCTTAAACTTTTGCTCACTGAAAGTCTTCATGAAGATGTAGAAATATTTATGGATCTGATGAAGTCCTTTGGCAACCTGTCTAGCCTTGTACCTCTTGATCCTGTGGACCCATATGCACCTGAAAATATTCTTTTTTGGTGGAAGTGGAACAAGATACCAAGTTTGATTCTTTAGGAGTGAGTCATACTCCTTCTGTATGGTTGCTTGCCATAATGGATTTCCTACAGCCTCACTGTAGGTCTATGGATCAGAAGATTGAACAATATAGCAATGCATGGGCATTGCAGGTTCTAAAGTTGAAAGTACATGAGAGGGCTCCTCATGATGAGATCGAGTCCTCCTCGAATACAATGGATTCCCTACAAGGACACTTGTTGCCTGAAGTGTGAATTGTGCCCTCTTGGGCATCTGCTAAAGCTTCGGTGATGGCTTCTTATCTAGTTGTACTACCTTCTTATTTCCATGTACAGAATCTGTGTATGGAATCATCTCTGATGTCTGAAATTGATGGAAGCACAAGAGTATATGCATGTTGCACGGAGGTGCATGCAAAGTAGTCTCCTTATGTGTAAGTAGAAAAGAGGAGTCATCGTCAAAAAACTTAGTGAATTTATACAACCTTGACTTGTGATCCAACTCACCAATTGCAATGATGGAATTTTCATGCATGTCAATTATTGAAACTGAATCTAATGTAAATTTAACCTTTTTTCCTTTTTGAGTGATCTGATAAACTGAGAGAAGATTCATAGAAAGCTTTGGAACATGTAAAAAAATCTCAAAAATGCCATTATGGAGTTCCCCTCTCCCCTCTCCTACTATTGTTACTGGAGTATCATGCCCCATGAGATAAGGGGTCCTAAGCATGAGCTCAAAGAAGTAAAAACTTTTTATTTTGTTTTCATATGATGTGATGCACCAGAATCTATAATCCATGAATTAGATGAGGAATTAATTGCAACAAGAGAACGATGATTACCTTTCTTAGATGAAATATCTTCTTCCTTCTTCTTCTTGTTTCCTTCTGGAATGAAGTTTTCAAGGTTGTTATGCTGAAGTAATTGAGCCATAAGATCGATATGTTTCTTCATGCATGTGAATTCATCATGATTTGGTTTATTCCAGCAAGTGCATTGCTTTCCCTTCTTCTTCTTCTCTTTGGAACCGAACCTGAAGAGTCTTTGGAATCTGAACCTGAACCTGAAGAATCCTTGAAGGGTTTGGAATATCCCTCCTTCTTTGGCTCTGGATGTTGTGATTTCTTGTTTCCTTTTTGTTTGGATGACCCTTTTCCATCATGCATGGTGAGTGCATGTTCTTTAGGATCCTTGATTATGCTCATCTAAATGATTTTTGCATGCTCATGTGTGAGAGAATCAATAAATTGATCCATGGTAGGCATCTTCCAATTTGTTCCCATGAGTACCTGCCTGAATGGAAAGTGGAAACATAGACAACGTATTTTGGTCCTAGCTTGGCCAAGATTGTTAGAATAAGTTGGTCCACTTGTTTAGACTTATCAATACCACAAGATTCCAAGCTCAATATCAAAGATTTAAACTTAGTAAAGAAATCATGTATATTATTAAAACTTTTAGGATCCAAAGTATTCAACTCTACCTCAAGCATATGACCTCTCATCTGATCATGCTTTCCAAACAGAATTTCCAAGGTGGTCCAGATCTCCTCTGGAGTCTTGCATTCAGCAACATGAAACCATAGATCAGTTGAAATCAATTCAAGAAAAATTATTGTGGCTTCATCCTTTCAGTTCGCCCATTTCATCTTCTTAATTGTTGATGTAGGTTTTGTTTATATTCCCATCGTCAAGTTGTACATTCCTTTCCTTCTAAGTTGGAATTATACCTTGGGATTCCAATCAAAATAATTGTATGGTGTGAGGATTACCACCAAATTTGATTGTAGAATAGGTGTTGTATCCATATCTCCCACTGTGTTTGAGAACCCCTAAAAGTTTTCTATCAATATGCTAGTGACAAACTGAGAAATCACTGTAGAAAGAACCCTTTAAGTGAAAATTTGTATCAGTTTCAGGAGACGATCTTCTGACTTACTTTCTGAGAAAACGGTGAGGAATCTCGCCAAACGGTTGAAAACCACTTGCAGAATGGGTCGATTTACTTCTCTCTCGAGTCGTTTCCTCAAAAATTTAATATTTTGGGAGAAATCGCTACAGAAAGGTACGACCATGGATTCGTATAAGTTTCAGGAGGTGATCTTTCGGCTTCCTTTCTGAGCAAATGGTGGATAATTTCGACAAATGGTTGAAAACCCACTTGTAGAATGGGTCGATTTACTTCCCACATGGGCCATTTCCTCAGAAAGTTAACATTTTGGGAGAAAACACTCCAGAAAGGTACGTCCACGGATTCGTATCAGTTTCATGAGGTGATCTCTCGTCTTCCTTTCTGAGCAAACGGTGAAGAATTTCACCAAACTGTTGAAAACCCACTTGCAGAATGGGTCGATTTACTTCTCTTGCAAGTCATTTCCTCAACGAGTTAATATTTTTGGAGAAATCACTGTCAAAAGGTACGACCATGAATTTTTCTCGTCGAAACTTCGATTTTCCTTTTTCTTTGGCTTGTATGGATTGCTCCAAACAACGTAGCTCTGATACCATGTCAATGTTTCATCGAAACCTGCACAGGAGATCTAGCTAAATCAAGTACAAACAAAGATTATCAAGAAAGGAAGAGAGATTCAATATGGAATGAGAAAATATATTCACACTACTCCAATGAGTTGATGATTGATACATAGATGATGATAAATATGATCAATATGATTCAATGAATGAGTGGAATACACTTGCATATAGGACATAACATTCCATAATAGTAGAATTCATGCATGCATAATAGCATAATAGTGATGATCTAACATAGAAAGTCTAAAATAGAACTAGTCAGTTAACTCCCACTGAACTAGTGTGCCGAAAATAGAAATTTCTCCAACAGTAAGTGTTACTGCTAGATTTTCATGTTGGTTGAAGAACGTTTAAGGAGGATTTGCTAGTATTTAAGTTGAAGAGGCGAGTTGGCAAGCCCGTGTGCATTCTCTCCAGGTGAGAGAATTGAAGGGAATTTGATTCTCAAAGGTTTCAAGTTGTAGTTACAGAACTCTGAATCTTCATGTCCATCTTGTTGTTGAAGCCTGAAAGGGAAGTGGCGCATCCATAGGGGCACACTTCCTGGGTGGGACAATCATGTGGGGAAATTAGAGACTGTATATTTGTTGTTGAACTTGGCACCTGAATTGGAAATATCAATGTTGTTGAGAGACCTTACTTGGATAGGATTTCCTCTCCCAGGTGGAGTTTAAGCCCCAGCTTGGGGGTGACCTGTTGTCAGTTTGTGGGTAGCACAGTCTAAGGTTGGGAGGAAAGTCAGAGGTTTGCATGCAGTTGGTGGTTCATTTATATCAGATAAGTTTCCACTATGTGCTTGTTTATTTTACTATTGAATGAGAATCTATGAAATCATGTGTTGGGTATTACTATGCAATTATTAAGAGTTATTGCCATGAATCATTGTTACTTTTAACTTGCTTTAGTAAACTCTCTATCAGAATCATTCATGAGTTGTAATCAAGTAATTATGTCATGGGTTTATTTACAATTGTATTTATCCTTAGCATTTTGGCATTTAGACTTGTCTAGCACTATAGTGTTGTAGCTGCAATACCTAGAAACTGTAAATTACATGCTTTGTATACATTCCAATTGTTTATATATATATATATATATATATATATATATATATCAAGTGGGGTAATTACCCATCTCTGTTCACAAGCAAAGTTATCTATTGGCAAACAGAAATTGAGTGGAATTTGATAGTTGGGATGGAATGGCCCTTGTCCAAGCTTGGACAGTGTGTTGGATGCATTTTTCTCCTACACGATGATGAAAAAATTCTTATCCAGATTGGATGAATTCCATCGACTAAGGATGGCCTAAACAATCTTCGAAAAACCTTAGAGCGAAAACCAGATTCGTTGAAGTCCAGTTTCGGACTGAATAAACTTCAAAAAAACCATATTTTCCTTAGTATAAATCGTAACCGTGGATCTCAACACAATGAGTTAATATTGGTCATTGATCGGAGTCCATTTCACTCTAGAGCATGCCATTTTCTCAGGATCCTTGCCAATCTTTGGATTCCTCGAAGGTGGATTGAAAGATCCTGACCGTTAATTGGGGTCCTCAAGTACAAGGATTTGTCGAGGATCCAGGTTGTTGTCAATTATTGGATCCATCGGGAAATAGTTGGGGAAGAAATCTTTGACGTTATATTTATTTTGAATGGAGCTTTGGGGTCTAATGTTCGGAGTACCGAGACCCGAAGGGAAGACTCCGAGTGAAAATCTTGATCGTTCATCAGAGGAGGGGTTGCCAGAGTACACCTGGTTAGGGTACTTTGATTGGGAGGTTATGAGAATTGATCATGGTCATATATCGATTAGGGACAGCCAAATATCCACTGTTGATCTTGGTCAAGCGGGGTCAATCAGATCCCGGACCCTGGAATTTTTCCCAACCTCAAAGTGTTTGGCACAAGTCGGTGGCCCATGGGAAAGGTTCCCACGTGGGGTTCCAAATCCTTTTATTATGTATAGACGTGAACACAAAGGTGACATCATGTGTGATGTGGAAGCCACGTAGGCAGACAGTGTGGCCGAGGACACTATGTGGCGAAGGCTAATTCGACCACAAGTCGTGTGTGGGGTTGAGTCAGGCCAAATACTGTTGGTGCCTTTAAACGATGATCGTCAAATCTATCAGCTGAGAGATATCAGTCGTATATCTTGTGTGTAAGCTCGGGAGTTGTTAATCCTAATATTAACTTAATCAACCATCTTGTAATCATTGAGACGTCAGATTCAAGAGTATACAAAGTTACACCATGCCAAGAAAGTCCTAATATTCGGTGTCTGGGGCTACGTGTCATGAAGCAGTTCATCCAAGTGTCGTCCAGTGAGAGGTCCACATGTCACGATGAAGGAAGGCTGTGTGTCATGTGGTTTTGGCTGAATTGGACAGGGATTAGTGGGAAAAACGAGTGCCACATGTCATGCCACACGTCATGCCACATGGAAATAGGGGATTCATTGATGAGTCAGATGGGGGTCCGATGGAGGATGGATACCCTTGGGGTAACGTCATTGGATCCTGACCGTCGGATCTAAGGAGGATAAACCTCCACCATTGATATGAGTCAATGGGCGTCAAGTGACCCCCGGACCACCGAGGAGTTTTGTTACCCAGATGTGTTGGGAATTCCGGTGCCCAGTGTCCCGGTGGCCATGTATCGCGCCATGAATAGAGACAGATGGAATGGTATGATAGGGATCTGTGTCAAAGGTTCCATCTCATACCGGATCGGGAATGAGCCCATGTATGTGAAGACTGGGAAGTCGATGCCCGATAGTCCAACAACTTGACATGACGACGAACAACATCATCTAGCTAGTGCCCGACAGACATGTGGCACTTTATGATGGAGCCTTGTACTTGGGTGCCAATCTTAGGTCGCATCGGCCCTTTGAGCGACATGCAAAATGAATTTACCTAAGGTTTCGAGACCTAATAAGCCTAAGGTTCGGTGGGTGGGGTGGCAAGCGTCATGACTGCACTATGGGGTGACATGTTCATACACGCTAGTGCCACTTCATATGGGCATGGTGACACGGAGCCACATGGAAGTATGTAGGATTTTTTCCATTAAAAAAAACAAAAACTTCCATGGGCCATAACTTCTAATCTAGAGCTCGGTTTTGAGCATGGTGACAGTCATTAGAAAGTTTTGGATGAGCAGAACCAATTTACAAAGTCTAATTGAAGAAATGATTAGTCGAAAAAATAGAAAAATTTTGACACCCCATCCCTTAAAAGATACTTAAGGGGTCGGGTATGTTACAATGGTTATCCATTTTTTTTTACTTGAGAAACTTTGGGCTGAAGTTTTGTTTCGAGAGGGAAAGTGTGTAACGCCCTCTCTTGCATGAACTTACAATTTATATTTAGAAAGGAATTTTGGGTTAATTTTGTTTTGTTTTGCTAGACATGTGCTAGTATATGAATTTGATTGATCTCTTCATAATGTTTTGGACATATTATTAATTATATTCACATGTGTGTATATATCAGTAATGTTGTAAATGAATGTTGAAGTGAATTATTATGCATTGGGATAAAATGATGTGTTGTGGTTGAATTTGGTTGGTTTATTTGTGGATCATGGTTTGTTTGTTTTGGACATATTATTAATTATATTCGCATGTATGTATATATCAATAACGATGTACATGAATGTTGAAAGGAATTTTTATGCCTTGGGATGAAATGATATGCTATTATAAATTACGATTGGTTTATTTGTGGATCATGATTTGTTTTTTTTTTCTTCTAGCTTTGATTTTGGACAATTGTAACCATGTCAATTGATTACTAATGTTGTGACCCAATAAACCTCTGGAAGGGAGTAGGGTACTTATGAAAAATGACTTGTGGAAAGGAATGTATGATTGGACTAATGCATTAATTACTTGTATGCAAGTGGTTGTGTATGTGCAAGCTACAAGGGGAGGCCTTCAAAACTCACCAACATATGGGTTTGGACTCACAATCATGCCGCAACTAATGTATGGGTGTGGACTCACAATCATGTATCAACTAATGTGACAAAGACATGGAGTCTTTAACGATAGAATATAAAAATGGTACCTACCTCACGGAGACAAGGACACGGAGTCCATATTATTTGATTCCAATTAGGATTTTTGCATAGTAAGGGTGTAGAATCATTACTCCCCAACAATTAGCCTCCATATTCCCAAGTCAAGCAAGATGGTTACACTAAACCCTTGATGGATTAAGAGTTGAGATTAATTACCTACTTAGGAGGGGCATTTTAATATAGTTCCACACACATATAAGTAGAAAAATGTATTAAAATACATAACTATTGAATAAATAATAATAATAAAGGGTTATATTTAAGATACACCAAGTGGCCATGAAAAACAAGAATTTTGAATTTATGAAATAAAAAGTAACAAAGGGTTTTTGCATGGAGAACTAGGTGTCATGGAGAGAGGAGGGAAATAATAATAATAATAATATGAGAATAAGGATATGGCAAAAAGGAGAAAGGTATGAAGGGAGAGAACTGAGCTAAATTGCATGGCATTATGTGATTGAAGTTATATGAGTTTAGGAGACAACAAGAGAAGGGAATCTAGATTTTAGTAGAAGGTTATCTTATGTTATGTTAATATAAATATGTTTTAATTTCATTTATGTAAATTTAAAACTGATTAGTATTAACATGGTATGTGAACAAGGATATAAATATGTTTTAATTTCATTTATTTAAGTGGATACTAAAGAGTCGGATAAATTTAAAACTGATTGGTACTAACATGAAACTGTACTTTGTATGATATCTGAAGAGGAGTTGTTTATGTCTAAGGGGAGAGAAGTCCACGGGGTTCTCTATAGAACTTCATGATATCTTAACATGTTTTAAGTTATTTTTTTTGATGATTTATATAATTGTTAGGATTGAGTAACTACTTCCAAGTCATCACTAAAGTTATAAAGAGATTTCTGATTTTGTTACCTGAGATTTGAATGTTTTAAAATTTCAAAAAATTGATAAAAAGGTTTGAAAGACACAATTTAATTAAAAAAAAGTGTTTTTATTTCAATTTTTTTTTGCTAATTTTTCCTCTCTTATCCCAGTGATATTATGTCACTTCTTCATAATATATATTTAACTTGTTAAGAATGTAAGGTAATCCTTTATCTTTATATTTATATTATAAAGAGAGAGTTTACTTGTAAATGGTGAATGTGTTAAAAATTATTTTGGTTTTATTTTAAAAATGAAATTATATATATAATTTGGTTTGTAAAAATTGTTTTAGTTTTTATTTATGAAGTGAAATTCTAATCCATAGTTTATAATATGATGACATTAGGTTAATTGTTCAAGTTCTGGATTTCTTTCTTTTATTATATAATGTACAATAATACATAATAAAAGAAATAAATGGGAAACCCTACTTTTGCAAACTTTTTTCTGAAAACAATTATGTTTTTGTGAACAGTTTACAAGGTGCAGAACTTCCATGTTTTGCTATGCAAAGGAAACTTAGTATGTGATATAAATTTATGTAATTGTTATTTAAACCAGGCCAATTTTGTTGTGTTGATAACATGGCCGCCTCTTAATTTGCAGAAAGAAATCTGATTGTATTTATCTATTTGGAGTAGAACACAAGAGTGGTTGTACATTATGAAGATTGTAAAATTTTGATGCAATTCCTGGCATTCATGGTTAATTTCAATAGTTACAATGTGAAAAACAAAAACAAAGCTCAGTTTTCATCACTGATTTACGATCTCTATCATTGCTATCCTCCACGAAAATGAGACCTTTCGTTTTCTGAAAGTAGTGAGGCGTAGTGTCCCCACTGTGGGTGAATCTGATCCGTTTTTTTTTCACATCTCAAACTGTAAGCTAATGGTATTGTATTACTGGGTCTCCAATAACGCATAAAAGCCTGGTCTTAGATACGTCATACTCTTATATATGTCAGGTTTTTTATAGATAAGTTTTCACTGGAATTTTATTTTACCTTGAAGTGTTTTTTACCTAATAAAACCTAGCTTCCTATATGGCAAAAAAATTCTCATTAAAACTAATTTTATGAATTAATTTTAAGAGAAAATTGAAAACAGTTTTATGGGTTTTGGTGCAATCTATTTTGAGAAAGCACAAAAACAAATGGTGCAAAGTGTATACTTTATTTTAATCTACTTTTAACATTCTATAAAGTGGAACAGAGAGAACATTACTCAATGCTATTTTTCAGCTATATAATATGTTAAAGTATTATGTATATTCTAAAAATATATATTAATTTCAATTTTTTATTTACATTTTATATAATATATTAAAATATTATATATATTTTCAAAATATATTATTTTTTTTATATACATTTTATCTTGAATTGAATAGGATATTTAAGTTTTTCTATTTATCTGATGGGATAGAAGTTAGCTCATGTGGATTTTTTTATTCATTTACAAAATTTGAATTGGATATTTAAATTAATATTTTATTTATTTATTATTGATATATATTTATTTATTTTATTATATTTTTTTTCTTATATTAAAAAATTTAATTAAAAAAATAAATAAAAATGAATGACACAAAATTTGAATTGGATATTTAAGTTAATGTTTTATTTATTTATTATTGGTTTATATTTTTTTTTACATCAAAAATTTCAATTAAAAAAATAAATAAAAATGATTTACTATAAATCATGATCATGATTGACATTGTTTATATATATATATATGAATGTTTATATATATATGAATGGGAAAAAATTTGAAGTACATATTTAAGTTAATATTTTATTTATTTATTATTTGTTTATTTCATTATATTTTTTTTCTTATATTAAAATTTTCAATTAAAAAAATTTACTATAAATCATAATTGTCATTGTCTATATATATATAAACAAAGACACTTTGATTTATAGTAAAAAATTTAATTGAATATATCATGATTGCTAATGATTGTCATTGTTTAATTTTGTAAAAGTGTATAGATATTTTGCTATTTCATTTTTAAATTGTTACATCTAAAATTAGTTTAATTTTGTAAAAGTGTATAGATGTTGTGTTGTTTCATTTTTAAGTTGTTATAGTCCATTTGGATGAAAAGACTAGTCTTTGTCTTTATAAGAAATGGATATTAGAAGGATACACAAATCTGGTCTTCTGTTTTATATATTTCTGTATATTTATATTCATCTATAATGTTCAAAATTTTATTTTATATATTTGAAAATCTTAAAATTCGCATTAATGGAGAAAATGTATTATTATAATAGAGGGTGGGATGGGAGAGCGGAGCATTAATGGACAAAATGTATTATTATTATAATACATTTTCTCCATTAATACGCCCCCCTCTTAATGGACAAAATGTATTATTATTATAATACATTTTCTCCATTAATGCGCCCCCCTCCCACCCTCTATAGAGGGTGGGATGGGAGCGCGGGCATTAATGGAGAAAATGTATTATTATATACATTTTCT
>SNQJ01S0009564.1:644611-671937 GCA_010110895.2 Picea sitchensis
ATAGAGGGTGGGAGGGTGCGCATTAATGGAGAAAATGTATTATAATAATACATTTTCTCCATTAATACCCCCGGGGTGGGAGGGGGGCGCATTAATGGAGAAAATGTATTATAATAATACATTTTCTCTATTAATGCCCCCTGTCCCATCCCACCCTCTATAGAGGGTGGGAGCGGGGCGCANATTTTCTCCATTAATGCCCGCGCTCCCATCCCACCCTCTATAGAGGGTGGGAGGGTGCGCATTAATGGAGAAAATGTATTATAATAATACATTTTCTCCATTAATACCCCCGGGGTGGGAGGGGGGCGCATTAATGGAGAAAATGTATTATAATAATACATTTTCTCTATTAATGCCCCCTGTCCCATCCCACCCTCTATAGAGGGTGGGAGCGGGGCGCATTAATGGAGAAAATGTATTATAATATTACATTTTCTCCATTAATGTCCCCCTAGAGGGTGGGAGGAGGGGGTATTAATGGAGAAAATGTGGGGGGCATTAATGGAGAAACTGTATTATTATAATACATTTTCTCCATTAATGTCTTCCCGAAGGTGGGAGGGGAGAGGGTATTAATGGAGAAAATGTATTATTATAATACATTTTCTCCATTAATACCACTCCCTCCCACCCTTTAAATCTGGTCTTCTATTTTATATATTTGTGTATATTTATTTATATTCATCTATAATATTCAAAATTTTATTTTATATATTTGAAAATCTTAAAATTCAATGAGAAGTTCAGTTTACTATTCCAGATGTTTGCAAGTAAAATTTTAGAGTTTCAAACCGTTTGCGTTTAAAAATATATAAGAGTTTATAACTCAATGCTAAAATAAGATTTTAAAGCTTATTATTGCTTAGCAGATGAGAAAATGGTGTAACACTTTGATTATTATTTGATGGAGGGAGAGGGGATTATTTTTGCTTTTATATATATATAGGGCTGAGTTGTTGGTTTGTATTTGGAACGAGGGTCTTAGCTCGAGCCCCTGAGGAAGGTAATCCTTCTCACTTAGATGCATATAATTTTGATTGGTGGCCGTTTTTCATGCTTGTTCAATAATTTTGAATTAATTTATGTTTGGTGATCTCATATCTTGTTAATCTGCTGGACTGTCCACCTTTGTATGATATTGCCCATGATTTTGGCTTATATTTTATTTTTATTCAGATATTTTGAAAGAAAAATTTGAATTTGACTTGAAGTTTTGACCATTTTCATTCCGATAGTTTATAAGAAAATTTTGAATTGTGATTAGGGTATTTTAGATTAGATTTACTTAACAAAAACTGAAAGGGGGAAGCCAGGCTCTTTCCAGACTTTCCTCGTTCAAGTTTCTTCACCTGTTTTTTCAAGCTAATGGTTTAATTACAGCAAATTTGTTTTTGTTTACTTGAGCAAATTTGTTTTTGTTTACTTGAGCAAATTTTTGGTTTGTTTCACTTGTAGAAACGCTCTCACATGACAACTGACTACATGTTTAACCAAGGCAAGCTTATGCTCTTCACTGCAAGTTCTTCTAAGATTTGATTTTGTGTGAGTGGAATTGTCAATAAGTTGCGCATTGGATAAAATTCACAAAATTGACTTTAGAACTAAGCCCTGCCCATAGATTCATGTGAACTCACTAGCTCCTAGATCTGTAGAAGAGCTTTTTAGGCTAACTATTTCTTACCTGAAGTATCCAAATATTTTTTTGGGCGCTTTTTTCTCATTTAATTATCTATCTAATGTAACACCATTTGTCTTTTTTGGTTGTATTTTGTTTCTTGTGCAGGTTTTCTTTTATTATTTACTTCAATATTTTCATGTACAAGTCACATTTCGTTCATCTTATTTTGCTTCGCTTGCAAGTTTTTTGCAGGTTGGATTTTGGTTTAGGTTGCACGGCGTTGCTTGCAAAATGTTAAAAACCTGGAATCACTCTACTTCTCACCTCATTTCTTTAGCAAACACAAATTTTATTGTACATAGTTTATGGGCTTTTTAGGCTACTTTATTTTCAGTTTCTTGCGTAGATTTCCAAATAGTTTTCCCTATTCATTTCACTCCGTAGAATTCTAAGAGTCAGGTTAGGAAATCTTAGTAGATATCCTGCTCTTTCGATAAACTAACAAGGTCCTTAAGAGTACATAAGTTGCAGTTCAATCATTGCTTATGCAAATCCCTTTTCGTAATCTTTATAGTTGTGGGGTTCAGATTCGTATTGACAAGCAATACTGATTGGATGATTGTTATTTAAAATATAGCTGTACTTGAATCGTTGTTTAAAATACAGTGTAAAACGTAGGCTGTATAGAATGCACATACGATCGTCAGAGTTGGGAAATGAAAGGAATGTCCCTGCTAAAGTAACCTTTCCATTAGTGATCTACATTTTTTTTTTGGGCAGTTAGTACTAATGAACCATTTCATCACAATAAACACTATCAGTACATACAAATCGATTAACAGATCAAATGATTACAGATTTTAGGAACTCCCTTACCTAATCTTAAGTACCGGGCTCTTGTTGCCATAGAATTTGGCAATAGCATGCAGTGGCAATTAGTGCTTCTTTTGAATATAGAAGATATTGTGGGTTTCATTCTCAAAACTCCATGGATCCTTGAACATCCCAATAGGATGGATTTATCTTTCGGGCAGGGTTATCCCTAGAAGCGATTCTAGAATTTTTGTATGTAATTTGGTTCAGAATTCATATAAATCATGTCACTAATTTTAGTATTGCACATCATTTGAGAATGACAACTTAAACTAAAAGTTAAGTAGTCAATTAAGGTTGCATCGATCTTCTTTTTGTTTTTATTTTTTGTTGGTCTCCTTACTAGCTAAGGGTTTATTTTCTTTTTCTTGTCTATTTATTACTGCAAAAATATAATAAAAATTATTTTGTTCATTTTATTTTATTTCAAAAGCAATCTTATTATTTCATAAATAATCAAGTTTTTAATTCATGTTGATAATGTGATTTGTACTACATAGTTAAGAAGTTTAAGAAGTTTAAGGCAAATTGTTTACAATTTTATAGATTAGATTTTCATTTTTATTGTATCCTTAAAAATTACTTATTTCTTTTTGAGTTGGGTGAGGTAATGTATAATCAAGTCAACATTTATGTCCTCAAATTGCATAATTATTTTCCTAAATAGAAAATTCCAATGGCAAATTCAAAATTGTGTGATATGATAAGTTGCTTCATTTTCTACATCACATTTGGAACTACTGTCTTTTCCTTCCTTCAACATACTTCATAGTTTATAACCATTAGAATGCTTTAACTTCTTATGAAGTTGAATATTATTAAACAATGAAACTGATAAAAAGGGTGATTTTATTGCCACTATATCGTTGCATCATCATTCATTGAGACTATGAAAGCACACATAGTGGTGCTTCATAGACCATATACAAACATATCTTGTGAGTTAATGGGAAGAGTACAAAAGGTTTAAGTTTCCTATGAATAGGAATAAAAGGAAACAATTAACACTAGCAACTACAAAGATTTATTAGCTAAGAAGGCTGGATATGTTGCCCCACAATGTCACTACCATGTAATCATCATCTACCGACTCTTGGCTACATCCCTAAGCTTAATTCAATAGAAGTTATAAAGTTTGAGTCACAACATAACACATTATATAGGCCCATTAATTATTGAACCTTCACTTTCATGTTCTCGATATATAAATGAATCCATTGCTACAAACCCAATAACCATTCCTCTTCACACCACTAGTGGATGGTTACTAGAGACATCTATATAGTCAACAAAGTGGCCAAGGAAGCAATCATCTTCTATCCGCAATTTGATGGATTTCTTAAATCACTTGAGAAGATGAAAAGGTTCAAGTGGATCTTTAACTTTGTAGTCGATGTATCCATAATTAACCTTCCATGTCCCTTTAGATCCATTTCAAATAATCCATTTCCTCCATTGAAATGGTCGATGCAATTACGCTAAGATAATCCTGCAAAGATGTGTCTTGTGATGTATCATTGAAACTTTGTAGGATTGACCACTGGTGGTAATTAGGTTAGGAAGGCAATGGAGAAGTAGAAACAATGAAAGGTAGAAAGAAATAAGGCAATGAACAAATGAATGGACTCATGGAAGAGAGTGGGTTGCATATGCATTAGTTAATACATTTGATGACAAGCTTATGTAACAAATGATTGTTGAGCATTAAACATTAATGGTAATAGAAAAAAAGTGGTCGCTCAACAAGACTAAAATGTTTTATTTAAAGGATTAATAGAGATTATAAATTTAACACTTTTTCATCACCCTTAAGAATATATTCGACATCAAATTTTCAAATTGTAGTTTTTTCTATCAAGGTTAAGCATCTCTACTAAAAGTGGTCAGGGAAGTAATAATCTCCTATCCAGAATTTGATGAATTTCTCAAATCACTTGAGAAGATGAAAAGGTTCAAGTGGATCCTTAACTTTGTAGTCGATGCATCCATAATTAACCTTTCATATCCCTTTAGATCAATTTCAAATAATCCATTTCCTCCATTGAAATGGTGGATGCAATTACGCTAAGCTAATCTTGCAAAGATGTGTTGTGATATATCATTGAAACTTTGTAGGATTGACCACTAGCAGTGATTAGGTTAGGAAGGCAATGGAGAAGTAGAAACAATGAAAGGTAGGAAGAAATAAGGCAATGAACAAATGAATAAAAATAACAGATTCAAGGAAAAGAGTGGGTTGTGTATGCATTAGCTCCTCAAAAGAAAGGGTTGTGGGGGGGCATTGTTTATTAAATGGGTGTGGTGGCCAATATAACAAAAGATTGTTGAGCATTAAACATTAATGGTAATAGAAAAAAGAGGTCGCTCAACAAGTCTAAAAAGTTTTATTTAAAGGATTAATAGAGATTAGCAATTTAACACTTGCTCATCACCCTTAAGAATATCTTCGACTTAAAATTTTCAAATTGTATTTGTTTCCATCAAGGTTAAGCATCTCTACTAGTGCAAAGTCCCTCAACCACCTTCTATTCATAATAATTATTCACAATAAAACAGTAACATAAAATTCCCTTAACAAAAGCTATTGATCTTTTTACAATAAAATCTTCCAAGTTAAAAGAAAATAAATAAATGACACTTGAAAACTCACAACCTCTTACAAAACACCCTTTGTTTAGAAAGAGTCTTTTGACCTAAAATCAAAAAAATAATGTAATTGGAATAAACCAATTTAAAATTTAGAAAAAAATATGTTATTAAAGCAACATCAATGGTAGAATGGCATAATGGAGCATAGGGGATATTATAGGGGGTTGAAATTGCGCTTTTGGTCATGGAGTAAGACCTAAAACTGCTTTTGATTGGCTAAGAGTTCGTCTTCCTCAGATGTAAGGAACGGGTTAATGGCCTAAGACCCAGAGGCATTTAGAAGGGCTGAAAATCTGCCCCTTTACGAATTACTAGCAGTGTATTTTAGGTGGTATGGTTTTCCTTGAATAACGAAGTTGAGTTAGCCTACATTCATGGATAGAAACCAATGATGGTTGTCCTCGCTATCAGTTGGCATCTGAGTTATGATAGGTTTTGCCACCTTCGACCAAAATAAATAAATAAATAATGGAACAACTAGTTTTATCCCACTAGGGTAACAACATTCTCATTTTAAATGACTCGGTGTGTTCCCTTACTATTGGCATCTAACCATTGAAACAATGTTTCATTGGACACCATCACTCCATTCAAATGGTCAAAAGTCTTTTCAAGTGTCTCTACATTTCTTCCATTAATAGGAACTTACATGCCACAAGATTTGGCAAATTCAAACATGTTTCCTTCCAATAGAACAAACTTATAAATGAAAAGCAATATGCACAATCAAAATGGTGTCTGAATGAGCGCGTCTTCATCATGAAGTTGACGGCTTGCTACTATTTGTCTTGTCAATCCTTATCAACTTCCCAAGCAAAAATGAAGTGTACTATGCTTGAACCTTGCATATTCATCTTAAAGCAATATGAGCATGGGTATTGAAGTTGAGGCATGTAATACTTTAGATCTTGAACTTTCCTCATGCACATATATATGTTAACTTGTGTGATATACAAAGCTTGACTAAATGTTTGTTTGTTTTGTTGTTAATAACTAATGTTATGTAATGTGTT
Source organism: Picea sitchensis (assembly GCA_010110895.2). Classification (NCBI taxonomy): domain Eukaryota; kingdom Viridiplantae; phylum Streptophyta; class Pinopsida; order Pinales; family Pinaceae; genus Picea; species Picea sitchensis. Next base: position 650,768 of record SNQJ01S0009564.1, read on the forward strand.
CTTAAAAATTGGTGAAAACCCTATTAAATGTGGGCATATATCCAAAAAAGTGTGCAAAATCAAGATCAAGTAGAAGATCTTGAAAAGAGATTGTTTTGATGTAGTAGTGAAAGAGCAAGCAGGCCAATGTTGTGGAATTGTGCATTTGAAGAGAGTTGGAAGGGCAACATTGTGAGAGAATTCTTCAACCATGAAGATTAAACTATAATGTATCTTGCTTTAGGTTATGTGCTAGAGAAGTTGTAGTGACTAAATCTTTAAATCATTGTGAAAACAAACTTTTAAGTCTTCAATTGTATGAAGGTGCAAAAGTTAGAAGAAAAATAAGAGTTTGAAACTTGTTTGTAAAACAAATATAAACATACCGGAGACGACCCGGTGCCTATGCACCCTAACTTAAGGGTATATATGATTTACATGGAGTCTCTTTATACTTCCAAATTTTCACCGTGCATTAGCATGTTCTTTACCTCCATATTTTGTCAAGGTATAACGTGTTCAAAATGATGTCATGTCAGCAATAAAGTTCCAAGGTGCCCAAAATAGCTCATTTTAAACTCCACATCAATGGTTGATAGTTAAATGCACTAATGATTGATCAGTGCACTTGTCATGAGGTGATGTGACTTAAAATGGAATTTTAAATTTGAAAATATTAACTTTATTCAAAATGTAGAAATAAGTTTTTGTAATAAATATTTAAAACATGTATGTGCATGTGTGCGTCTTTAATGATGACATGCACATAAAGGCACTTTTATGAACAATTTATGAAATAGTTTTGTATTCATCCAAAATTGAGATCCACCTCCACTTCCCTCGCAATTATTGGACCGTGCTCAACCTGTGTGTCCTCTCCTTTCTCCTAATAGAAAGCATAAGATGGACCTTTTATCCAAGGTCATTTATTCTATCTTAAAATATTTTAAATGTTTTTTTTATTATCTATTTTTCCCAAAATAAAGCCAATCTATAATGAACAAATAGCATGTAGGTGTGTACATTATATCTTTGCAGCTATAAAATGTTGTCAGCACTGTGACATTGTTTTAATTTTGATTACCAAACTGACAAGTGATTTTGTTTGATTTTTTGTAAATGATATATTTAATTAGTGTAGTAAATGAGAATGCAATTGATATTCATTTTAGCTGAGGCCATAGTTTTGCATTTCAAAAAAGTGCATGAAAGAAGTTATATGGAAAGAAGGCAGCTAATCATTCTACATTTTTTACTTTTTCCAATTTGTCATCATCAGAATCTGGTCAGGCAACCTTTGCTGAAATTGCAATTTTTTAAAATGGATTTAACACCCTCAAATACTCCTGCATTTGGATTGTGCAATATTAACATATAACATCTATAATTCAATCAATCCAAAATGATTCCTGGATTTCAGGCCAAAAATATCAGTTTCCCCTCCCATTATTTTGAGAAGCTAGAAAAGAGCCAATTCATCACGCACTGTAGAATACTCTATATGGAAATGTGCTCTTGAGGGTGAGATGCAATGAATTGAGGACAATTAGTGCCAATGAGGCACACTTCAAATGCTAGAAGGAAATCTACTTGTAAGAATAAAAATAAAAAATCTGATAAAATGAAATAGGATAGTAGTAGCACGAAACATCATGGAGATATCATATGCCACTATAGTAAGAACTTCCATACATCATATGGACATCACATAGATGACAACCACAAATTAGGGAGGGTCTATACAGAAAATGAATTGGAGGAGGCCCCTAGTCTGACCAGATAAATAAATAAATAATATCTCATCCAAATGATTCAATGACTAGAATCAAGCTTTTCTCATTGCACTAGGCAAGCACAAACATGATAAATGGGCAGGTCTACTGTTGATGGACCTCAAATATACACCTCATCCACTACATTTGTGTTCAGACATCTAGTAACAGAAATTTTATTTTTGTTCATATTCAAATTTGATCCCTTATCCTACAAAGGATACAATGGGGAAAATGTTTCATGATATCCAAAAAAAGCCGAACCATCCAATTCAATTTTTTTAATCCTATCAATACATGCCTCAATTCCTCTCCAAATGACAAAAGAACAAGAACAAAAGAACCTATCTTTTAATGTCAATCAATCCCATCTCATATCAACTAAGCAAGAAATTACTAATGACAACATCACAATTTTTTATTTTTTATTTTTTATTTTGAGCTGGTAAAATTCAAATACCACCACCAAACAATTTTTTAATGATTTTATCAATAAAGTAATGAATTTGAAATCTCATTGATTAAAATCAAAATTGATTGATGGATTTGGAACTGATAAACATTACTATTTGTACAAATTTTTCTGCTCAAACATGCCCTAACTAATTTCATCCCCCACTTTCTCAGCAAATCTTCTTCATTTTTTTGCCCGTTTTTTGTTTTGAGCCTTTAGGTAGCTCAGTTACCCTACCTGAAAGACTTCTGTTGGAAAGAGTAGTTGTCACATTTTGTGTAACCGTGGAAGATGGTTCCTTGGAAAGGACACAAGTAGAACCCTGCATCACATGGCCATCAATATTTATCTCAGAAGAATCCGGTGACACTCCCAGATCGTCTGAAGAAGACACATTTACTATCTCAAATGTCTTCTTTGGTTGCGCTGATCGGGTCGAATTGTCTGTTTGAGTTTCCAGGCCTTTCCTTCTTCTCTTCCTTTTCTGTTTCTGCTGACAAGATGGGCAATACCACTTACCTTCTGGTATTCCATTCAGAGGAGGTTTTAGACAGTATGTATGATAACCTTCATCACAACCATCACAGAGGATAACATCATCATCGTTCTCATCTGTGAGACAAGCTCTGCAAAGGCACGACGGACAATACCATCCAGGTGGAGGACGAGCTTCCAAAGGTGGTTTCAAACAGGTCAAGTGGTAAAACTTAAAAAAGCAATTGATGTTACTGCATTCGAGAAGAAGATTGCCATCTTTTTTACCAACAGAACAGACTTTGCATAATTTGCTATCAACCAATTCATCATTAGACAGTTCCAGCTCCTGCTCCCCCCCATGCACTGCCAACAGGTCTACCTCTTCCCTGTGAGAATTTGGTCCATCCAATTTCCTACCGATTCCAGATTCTGCTTGTCTGTATTGTTCACTATTTTGTATCTTACTTAGCCGCTCACAAACAACACAGTGATAGACAATGTTTTCTGTGCCTTGCTCATTTTCTTCTCTTTCATGAAATGAGTCAACCTCTGGCGATTCCTTTCCAGTTGCAAAACAAGGAGCACAGTACCAGCTTCCACTTGGAATTTCTTCAATTGGAGGTGAAAGGCAATATGTATGATATGCTCCATCACAGGCATCACATATCAGAATACAATCAGCGCACTCATCAACACCACAGGCTCTGCAAAGGCTACCATCTGTACCTGATGAAGGAAGGTCACACTGTTGATTCTGTAGACATGGGCTTCCAACATTTTCCCCGTCTTTCAACGTTATTTGAGTTTCTTCACATGGCGACCTAATTGCATCTTTGTTTATATCATTCAAGTTGACAGTATCTCTGTCTTCAACTCCTCTCCCAGTGTCTTCACCCATCTGCAAGAGATTCACATAGTTATCATTTAGTATCAGCCAACTAAGCACTAAATCACATATAAGCTATTTCTTTTTACTATTTAGATAAGAATTACAATCATACTCCAAAACCATGCAAATCATAATGTATACCAGATTTCTTGAAAACACAGACTGATTATTGCAATTTTCAACTCCAGGAATCGGAACAGCTGTGCCTTCTTGTCTACTGCTGTGATTCTGCTCACTTATCTGCTCAGGCTCTTCATCTTGATCAAGTGATTTTGGATCCATGGTTGCCTTTTCTCTGGCAGGCTCAGAACTTTCGGCAGCTTCTCGCTCAAGCAAAGCTACCACCTGATAAAAACATAGTTAAACCATTTATCTGAGCATTTATGCATACTGTACCTCTTACATGCTTAGTTTGTATAACCTTTCATTCAAAAATGGATCTACAGTAAAAAACAAGAGACCAAAATAAGGAAAATTTTAAGGGTTAAATTTCGCACATGGGCTACTTTCTGAAATTATTCTCCCAAATCCTTTAAGATAAAAGTATTTTACTCTAAAAATCACCCTAATTTTCTAGAAACTATATAAAATCCTTAAAAATTTGAATATTTTTACGAAAAATATCGTCAAACATTTTATGGTTGGCATTTTAAGAATTAATATTTACATTTCAAAACATTTCAAAAATTTGCATTTCTTTCTGAAATTATTCTCCCAAATTCTATAAGATAAAAGTATTTTACTCTAAAACTCACCCTAATTTTCTGGAAACTATATAAAATCCTTTAAAATTTGAATATTTTTACAAAAATATCGTCAAACATTTTATGGTTGGCATTTTAAGAATTAATATGATTCGCTAAGGTTTCCACACTATAATATGGATCCTTAAAATTTCCCTTAAACCAAATAAAAAGGCATGATTGACTATTTGAGCATCTTTAATACAAGATATTAATTTAAAACAAAAACACCCCCTTATCCTAATCAGAAACAACCTCGGATATCCAAAATTTAGAAATCCATTCATAAACTCTCACACGATGAAAAAATGTTTAAAGATGTGCCATCAGTTCACAGACTCCTGATACCTGTAGGCTGTAACCTATACCAGAACATACTTATTGAAAATCAAAGAAATAAATTACAATCCATGAGCTCCATGTGGCTGCGAGAATGTCACAGAAAAGCCAAAGAGCAAGAATCATAAAAACCTCAGGAAAAAACTCAGAAAATACTCAATCTCACAAAAACAAATTGAGAATTTTCATTCCATAACAAATCCACTTCACAGGCATCAAAACTATGACTATCAAAATTCATGTAAAACTATTACTATTAAATATACTTCAAAAGTTTACATGTACAGACTCCAAACTCCATAAATACTAAAAAAACAGGTAACTGTCCATAGCATGATTTTTGCATTTTTCCTTAACATTCCAGGACAGCCAAAGTTTTGGTAAAGACTCGAAAATTTCTTAGACTCGCCAAATAATGGAAAACACAGCGAGGGTAAATTCAGTTCATTTCAGCCACAAGAAGAGAGTTTTCAAGTCAGCAAGCATTTTTGAGTACTATTTGAGTCTTGTAACAATGTGACCATATGAATTTATGGAGGGAACTAAAGCAAAACATATAGGACTTTCACCCAGGTCAAAATGATACACCCATCGTAACCTAAATAATAAAAGGACTAGTCGGTTTCAATTGACTCTACCCAACAAACAGCCTGCTGGACATAGAGGTGACGAAATGCATTCCAAATATCTCTCTCAACTCAAGCTGGAAAAAGTACCACTCTAGGTTCTTTCCTTGATCCAAGGACATCAGCATTCTTTTACCATGCCCTCACACAGAAGACTGGAGCATTCAGCTAACGAATTCTTCAGACAATAAAATTATAAAGTGATAAAAAATGTGAATGATTGATATGAGATTGTCTTTTTACAAAATGAAGGCCCAAATAAATATATATAAGGGGGGCGCCTTGGTACCCTTACAAAAAGGTATGACTTTTTTTTTATTAATGACAATTTCTTACTTCTTTTATTATTTTAATGTTTTATTATTTTCTTTATTATTCACCTAGCCTATCTTTGCTCTTATTCCTATTTTTTTGTATATATAATTGCCCTCCCCTTTAGAGATGTGTTGTCCTCAAAGCAATCCTAGACGAAATTGTCTTCCCTTGTGGACATTCATCTTGATTATGGATTTGTTTTTGAATATTTGAGAAGCTTGTTCGTAGTGGAAGCATGAGATTTCTGAGCTCTTTTAGTGGACGTTTGGGCTTCTCAAACCATATAACTTGTAGTTCTTCCCTTGTCATTTGAACTCCATAAATTGTTTTTGGAGGTTTGTGGCATAGGTCCCCAACTAACACAATGTCCATTCCACTAAGTGGTAGAGCATAATATCCAGTTTGTAGTTCCCAGTTTCATATCTATACAAAAACCTTATGGCATCGTCCTAATCCTTTGACTTGTTGACCATCAGCAGTTGTAACTTGTAACCATGAGATCCCTCACAGGGTATACAGAAAAAATTTAATTGTTTTGCAGGATTAGTATCCATGAATTTTGGGATTTTGGGTTCCACTCTTCCTGTAATTGACGCACGCGATATCATGGGTTTTTCATCCTGATTGTTACAAATAGCACCATTGTTCCTCAAATGAAGTGGAGTATAGGTGGTTGCACTTCTTCTTGGACTATAACCTTGTTAAGGACCTTTGATTCATCTTCATTACGAGTTTACCTAATGCATGTGATTGATGCTAATGACACCTTTGTGAATTTTCATCTTCGTCAGAGTCTAACATGTCCTCTTCAACAGAAACCTCTACTTCCTTCCCATCTATAATTTTGCAATGATCTAAGTGATTGGAAGCACATCTATGACCTGGAACCCACTTCTTACCGCATCTATGACAAATGTTTTCTTTCCTTTTACTTCCTCCTCGGAGTTGCTCCTAGAGGTGTCAGATTCATAGTCAGCTTCATATCCACATGATTTTGTAGTGTTGCATTTGTGTCCAAGTGACCAATTGTCTCCACAGTATCTACATTCACTCTTCTTTTGTCATGAATAAGCCTTGTCGAATCTTTGTAATGATAACCTTTCAAACTTTTTTTCTGTAGCTTTTGCCTTGCGTATGGTTATTTCCATGGTTGTAATATCATGCAGTTTTAATTTGTTTTGAATGTGTGGCTTTAATTCAGATACATATGATCAAATTAATCGCTCTGTTGATATCCCTAGAACTCATGTGGCCAATGTTTCCCAGACGTGTGTAAATTCGTCCACATTTTCCTTTAGTTGTAGTCTATTGAGTTCTATAAAAAAGTCTTCCTCTTTGATTCCTTGGAATCTTTTAAAGAAATCATCCTTGAATGTATTCCAGCTAATCAAAAAGGACGACTTCTTCCACCACATTTACCAATTATATGCATCGCCTTCTAGTTGCATGGTGTCATACTTAATTTTTTTATCGTCTTTATCGATATTGTAGATTTCAAAATATTCTTCTACCTTGTTAAACCGTGCCACAATTTGTTTCTCATTTCCATCAAACTTTGATCATTCCAGTTTTGCTCTCATCCAGTATGCAAAAATTGGTTGATTCGTATATGATGGAAATTGGTTGGTGATTGCTAAGCCATTAGGGGGCATGTTTGGTTGTGAGATTGTCGTACTCAAAAAACTTGGCAGTGGATTAGAAGTGCTTGAAGAATTTGGTTGTGGGATGGTGACACCTAGAGAACTGACCTATGCTGAAAGATTTGTTATGGGATCCTTAAGTTCATCACAATTTTTATAAACTAGATTTTTTAGATCCATTTGTTCTTGTTATAGTTCACTATGGTTCTAAGCAATTTGTTTCTCTAACTGGTCATGTTTCTCCAGAAATTCATGTAATATCCCTAGGATTTCTAGGCTGTAAAAAGGGAATTAGGCCAGCTCGCAAACAAAGTTAATTTGCACAGTACCACACAGTCTTTTCACCGTAAACAGAGAGCATTCATAAATAACCTGCATATGAATAAAATCAACACTGATTTCAGTTCTGTAGCATAGTAATACCAGTAGTAGAAATAGCCATACAGTATCCAATGTCCAGTTTGCTATTAAAACCAGCAGTAAAACCCTCTAGAGGCTGCTGTCTCAAACACCGTAATTCAGTCACAATTACAAAACAATTAATGCTGTAGCAGCTAGTCTCTACACAGAAACACTAAATGAAACCTGGGAATCAGCTGCAAGGGTGGTATGGCGGTCCCTGGTGGCTGAAACAGTCTCCAACAGGGGTTTGGTCCTTTGCTGCCAGAAAATCCCTCAGCTCAGTAAAAACCCTGATCCGGCCCTTTTCCAAGGTGACCTAGCTAGAACTAGGAACTCGGCCCTCTCCAAGAAGCAACTGTTAGGTTCAGTTCCTCCTTCAGGGGCTGGAACAGACCTTGCGGCAGCCCTAAATCCCCTCGGCCCCTACCCAAAACACTTTACCAGTCCTCCACCAGTCACAAAATAGCAGTTCAGCTCTCTTAGATGATGAGTTCAGTCCTCTGAAATGACCACAGCAAACCCTCAGAGTTCCCCTTCCAGCAGCTTCTTCTTCCCAAGGGGCAGATTTCTGATGCAAGAGTGAACCAGGGTTGAACTAGGGTGAGCACAAGCCTACCGAAACTCAACAGAGAATGAGGGTTAAAACCTTCCAATGAGCTGAGGCAACTGCCTCCCAAGACAGGAAGAGATACCAATGTTACCAACATCGCGATAATATCGCTGACATCGCGATATTATCGTCGTTTTGAGAGTCAGGGATATTATCACCCGAAAATATCAAGATATTTTCCTCCGGCAATAATATCGCGATATTTTCGAAAATAGCGCGATAATATCACGAGTTGATGAAAAATGTCGCAGGGCCGCAGACATTCACGAATTAAAAGCCAATTTTTTTGTTTTTAAAGAGTCATTTTGCAAACAAAGTGTGGGGTTTGGAGAGCAAAGGAGCAAGAGTCGAAAACTTCATTTTTTTTGTCACTTTGCAAACATAAAAAGGCTAGTAATCTACTAATTAATGGTAATATTAAATTCTCCTTTATCTTTCATTTAAGTAATGTTGACATTCTCCTTTATCTTTCATTTAAGTAATGTTGACATTCTCCTTTATCTTTCATTTTCATCATTTTACTTAAATTTTTAACATTACCATTAATTGTTTCAGGATGTTTGAGAGTGGTTCCAACCTCATCGGACTTCATATGCAGAAAGTAGAATTTTAGGTCCCATTCAAAATTCAGCAGACTTAATGGTTTTCAGAATTTCAAGATTGACGGTATTGCAACATTTTCACTAGATTCTACCATGTATGAGGGTATGGAATTGGCATTTCGTCAAGAGCACCAAGCCCTCTATATACCTTTGTTGTTGGTGGCATTGATTGTTGAACTCTTGTCATGACCCTAGTAAAATTGTACCCTTCACTCAAGTAAAATCACTTATTAGGCATGTTAAGCTTTTTCTATCTTATTTTAATGCTTAGAGGGTGACACTGATGATGAGGATCCTAATATAGGCAATGATTTTGATGATATGTAGTTATTTGTTGTAGCATGATTCTTTTTGGACTCTAGAGGCCATTTACAGCCTCTTGTTGTTGTATTTTGGTTCAGAGATGGATTGTGCTCGGTGCTATTTTGGTTATATGCACCCTTACTTTCTGTTTACATGAGAAACTTTGCATATTTGTGTATAAGGTTTGGATTCATATGGATGCACATGAATATATCTTCTTCATGGACTCCGACAAAGCGAGTTGTACTTGACAGTAGCACCAGTAGAGGACACCAGAGTCTAGCTCCTCCTTCTTCTACAAGACATCAGAGTCCAATGCCAACCTCGGGGCCTTCTTCCTCTAAAGGAAAATCCATTTCTAGAGCCATCAACCTTGCCCGTAAAAGGGGTAGAGGGAATCATTAGTTTATTTATCTGATTTCATTGTAGATGACTCATGATGATGAGATACATTTATTGTATTTTTTGATGATATTTTGAGGCTTTAGAGTCGGGACATGATTCAGTGTTGATCTGTGATAGACATCTTATATATCAGTTATCTTTTCATATTTATGTGGAAATGCATTTATATGATGTTGATGCTTTAGATATTTAAAAATTTGAAAAAAAAATGAATATTTTGTATTTTTTTCATTCTTACGACATTTTCCGATATTTTCCCTGATGTTGTCGATATTTTCGTTTTCAGACCCTCAGCGATATTTTACCGATGTCGATGTTTGCAACACCGACAGATACTCCAAATGAATTCTTGTGTCTTTGCTCAAATGAGCCTCCATCTCCTTATATAGTTTCCCTTTTGCTTGATTTCCCTCTTTTTGGTGGCTTACCCCTCAAGTTAGGGTCTTTTTACTCTTTCCCTCACCCAATGGTGGCTTATCCCTTTAAGTTGGATCTTTTACCTCTTTCTTTTGCCCAATGGACACATTTGACCCAGCCGCTGCCCTTGTTGTGCTCATTAAAGCCCCACGCCTCCCCTTTAGTTGGGGACTATGACCTACGAGGAGCCCCCCTAGGCCATTATGTCCACCCTCCGATGTGGTCAAATGGGAGGGAACATGACAATTCATCAGTAAGTTCATCATGCTTTGTAGCATTCAACTTTTGTTGCTCTTCTAATCTCTCCAACCTTGAAATTATATCAGCCATTTTTCTAGTCACTTGCGAGGTATTTTTATGCTCAATTTTGACTAAGTTAAGTTGTTGTTCTACGAATTAAGAATTTCCTTGAAATTTTCAGAATTGTAAAACTGAATATGATGGTTGTTGTATCGAATTATACAATCGCAGGTACATAGTACATCAATTAATTGTTGTTGTAATTTGGCTGTACATTTTTAGTTGTGTACAGATGACATGATGGTGTGTGGACGTGATCATACAGAATTTGTGGCTAATGTACGGTAGTTGCAGTACAGATGCGACTCTGCGAGTACGGTTGCAAATTCGTATGATCTACGGCGGCGGCACTAGGGTACAAAATTGTGTGACAACGGCGATTGCACAAAATTGTACATCAATGGCGAAGACTGTGTACTGTGATGGTATGTACAGGTACAAGAAGTCGTACGACTCTAATACCAATCGAGCATTCAGCACACTAATTCTTCAGACAATAAAAATATAATGTGATATAAAAAATATGAATGATTGATATGAGATTGACTTTTTACAAAATGAAGGCCCAAATAAATATATGTAACGGGGGTGCCCTTATTAATTACTATTAATTACTTTTTAATTATTTTATTGTTTTATTATTTTTCTTTATTATTAACCTAGCCTATCTTTACTCGTATTCCTATTATTTTTGTATATAACAAAGACTTTTGGTTGCACACATATATTAGGGTCCATCTCTCCACAATAGACCTAGTTCAAGCATGCATACAAGAATTGCAAATCGTTTTCATAGAGCCTGAGAATGCATAGCTAATTGGGTTTTGCAAACTCTATCTCATCTATATGAGCATTTCAACCAATAATCAAATCATATCATAAAGCCAACATAAAAGCATGTATTGACAACTGGAAAATCAACCCCAGTAATTTGATCATTAAATATCATGAAACAACCTTGTTGCATAACCTGCATGATCTGCACAACACTTGAAATATAATTTAAATGGGTGTCATTCCCAGACAAACAAATGTTTAGACATTCCCAGAAGACAATTTCTATGGATTATTCCTGGCAAGCATAACTAGTCATTTAGTATTTTCTTCTGTTTATCACTCCTGCCTATATATATGGAACTTACATACAAGTATATTGTAGTTGTCGTTTGTTAGATGCTTGCACAAATGATTACTTATGGAGCTTTTATTTAGCATCTTCTTTACTGTGTATCGGTCACATGAGTGTGTATGTGTCGAACTTTCAAATGAGTACATTGTGTATCGGTCACATGAGTGTATATGTGGAACTTTCAAATGAATACATTGAAGTTACTATTTCCTAGATACTTACCTATGCTTTTTTAAGATTACACAGTTTCTTCCTATTAGAGTGCACTAAGCTCTACTGAGCCTTCCTAAGAAAGGTGTAGGAGCAATCCAGCATTTAAGTTCTATGAACTGGGATCTAGATCTTCCCTTGGCCCTGTGAGAAAAGAACTCATTCACTCTGTTCAAGCCATTGTTTCTTCAATTCAATGTGCTTTGATTTCTACAGCATGACTTTTGTCAACAATTGTAATCTCTTTATTTATATATTGAATTACGGAGGTTCATCGCACTTGATTGAGTGACAACTCTAATCTAGTGATTTTTAAATGGAGAAATGATTGTCATATAGTAATCAAAAGTTGTGTTATGTTGTAATTCCTTTTCAATGAGCTCAACATATGCAGATACATTCCTATTCTTCGTGAGGCATTTTCATAACATGCAACCAAGACTGGTTTTTTTTCTTTGTAGAGACATACTAAATTCAGGCAATCATATTAGGCGAATAAGGAGACATTGAACAATAAAAATGGTTGAAAAAATGAAAATGCCCAACTAGATTCATACAATCTAACAAGATGTTAGAGAAGGCAACAATTTTTATTCCTGCAAGCAATGGTCAATCCTTACAATATTGATTCGGTATTATTAATGTGCCATACAAGCATTTATGATATCAGCTAACATTCCGTGAAATTTGTCCCCAACTCGTGCACATTTTAGGCAAACTTGATGGAACAACCTGATTTTCCAACATGGTCTTATTATGCAAAGGTTTTAGCTCAATCATTTTCAATTATAAGCAGCACATCAACAAGGGCTTGTCTAGTGGTAAAATGTGGGTGGTAATATTCCCCATACTAGGGTTCAATTTCCCCTAGTCCATGCAAGCCCCTCATGGGTTGTCATGGCCATGCAAGTAGGTTGTATACGGTGATGGACAAAGTTTCTAGCCCCACTGTCGAAGTCTTTCCACTTCAGTGTTGATTGGGCAGCACTGATGGTCAGAGAGAGTATTTAGGGAAAAAAATTATAAGCGGCACAAGAAGAGACTAACAACTCAAGTGATAACCTCTGTATTTCCCTTGGCCTCAAAGAAATTTCCTCGATCTAGGGCAGTTAATGGAACTTCAGAAATTTCACCTCACAAGGAGGTTTCCCAGATCTTAACCCTGTGAATTTTAAGCCTTAGGATTGATCTGAAATATACATACAACGGCAACAGTGGACAGTAGTTCACTCCTTCATAACCCCAATCACTGTAAGAGTATATGGCTTCAATATGTAATAAAGTGACGTTCATATAAGCACTAGTATAATTATAATTAGATATTATAAAATAAAGTAGTTAGGTTGTATCAGTAGCACAACTACCTATCAATTGACATAAAAGGGGATCAACCCCATTTGTATCAAATGACTTCATGATAATAAAGCACATATTTTACATGAGTTGGTTGAGTCCATTTCTAATGATGTTTCTTGTTTTGATCAAAACTTTATGTGGTATCAAAGCAGCAAGGCAATCGTTATACACGATCGTCGTGGTTGAAGGACGAAGAAAGAGCCATCTAATACGCCGCCATACATGTTGTCATTACTGTATTAAAGATTTGAAGCCACATATCAATGATTTTAGAGTTGTTGTTGTATTAAAGATTTGGAGCCACCTTATCAAAGGTTTTAGAGTTGTCATATCATTTGGTTATCGCATTGAAGGAATAGAGTATCTACTATCAAGAAAGGAGCCTAGCTGCATTTTAGAGACACCATATCATTTGGTTATTATATTAAAGGAATAAAGAATTGTTGCCAAAAATGAGAAAGGGATGGCACTGAGACAGGAGTGCACATGATCAGGTACTGATGCATCGCGAGGAGTGGATGTCTTGGGGACATGTTGTAGCTATTAAGAGCTACCCAAAGACCTTGGATGCATGGGGTGAAGCCATGTTGCACTATGGATATCCGAGGATGTATAGATTCGCATGTTCAACAGTCAATAGATGTGAGCTCGTGTGGTATCAGACTTGGAGTCTGTGTCTGGAAAGAATACCTTCCCAGTTAAGAGGGAGTGTTAATATTTTTGGTGTAACTACGGAAGATATTCTTGTCTATTTGTTTTGGTCAAACGTTTAAAAGGTTATTGTAATTATATTGTACAAGTCGGCTCAACTGAAATTATTATATTATTGGTATTTTACTTATAATTGTAAAAAGCCCCATTGTGGCTAGTCGGCCCTGTTTTTATGGGTTAGTTAGGTCAAGAGTCATGTCTCTTCAAGAGACACTGTTGTGTATAAAATTTAAATAGAGGATAGGTTCCTCTCATTTGCACACTCACACACACTTCTCTTGTGCATCTTGGAGCGCATAAGAAGGTCTAGCGCACAAGTCTTGGAGACTAGTTCTTTTGGTGTTTTTGGTCTTGGTCTTTCTTGGAGAGCTATAGTGCATCATTGTACTGGTTGAAGGAATCTTTATTGAGGATTTTGGTTGTTGGGTTTTCTCCCCCACGAGGGTTTCCCAGGATAAACTGTGTTCTATTGTATCTGTGATTGTCTATCTTTCAGTGATTCTATAACAGTTGTTATTGGATTAAACAACTGTAACTATGTAACTAGAATTTTTAAAAATTACAACATGGTATCAAAGCAGGCCTAAATAGAAGCCAGTTGCAAATCTAGAATATTGAAAGGGAGTCGTTTTCAGTCTAGAGACAGTTGTCGAACAAACCAAGACCATCGGGAGGTTGGCCCTAGCCTAGCACACTTTTCCAGTGGACCAATTTTCCATTTTGCAGCAGCTGCAGTTAGGGCTCCACCCAAACCCTAAGGTTGACGTTTTTCCCGTTTCTAGGGGAATTTTTACAAAGCAAGACCACCAAGCAACTCGCCTTAGCAGAGCGCACCTACTGATAAGTTCAGTCTTTCAATTTTGGTCATATTTTTGTGTGGTCCCGGGCAGGATGACTACCGGAACAAAGATCAATGAGAAGCTAGATGGAGTTGATAACTTCAGGGCCTGGAGGTACAAAGTAACCCTCCTTGAAGAACATCAACTGGATAAGTTCATTATAGAAGAGGTTCAAGAACCTCAAGTAGATGAAGCTAAGGAAAAATATAAGAAGGACATGGTGAGAGCAAAAAGGATTATTGCAGACTCCATTAAGGACCACCTTATCCATCATGTATCATCTTTATCTTCTCCAAAGCAAATGATGGACACCTTAACTCGTCTGTTTAAGGGAAGCAACATAAACCGAAGAATGACTCTGAGATCTTAGTTGAAGAATGTGAAAATGCAGAACTCAAAAACGACTCACTCCTACTTCTCAAGAGTGAATCAAATCAAGGAGCAGATAGAAGCCATTGGTGACTCAGTAGAAGGAGAAGAGATGGTAATGACTACCTTGAATGGCCTCCCAAGGTCATGGGATGCATGTAGAAATTTTCAGGTCCTATCAGCTGTCTTCTTGGTCTGTCTTTGACCAAGCTAAGACTCTAAGTTTTCTGCTGTCATATATTTTAATTTTTGTTGTTTTATAACAGCCAACTGTAGTTTTCGTTTTGCTGATTTGTTATGGTTGTTGTCTCTGTTTGGGTGCTCTTGCAAGTAGTTTTATGTTAGGAAAAATACATACATGTTTACCAAATAACAACAACACACCTAAACTATCTTTTCTGCTGAAATATGGACAGATCTAAGAGCTAATAACAGCCACTAAAATGCATGTGTAGACACAGGTATTTTTGGTCAACATGACCCTGGACAAAACCCCCCCGGGTTTTTATCGAACATGACTCCTCGACAAAACTCTGGAAAACCAAATTTTGGAGATATAAATGCATATATGAGGTAGATTAATATCTTTTACATTAAACAAAATACAATAAGAACTTGTTACAATAGCAACTATAGAATGAAGAAGATATCCAAGTTTAACCGTACAAGGCTAACAACCCCATGCTTCAACCGCCAGATTCCGCCTAATCCAACCCATGCCAGAATGGAAACCCTCCACACACGATCCTCACACCGCCCCTACTCCAACCGACATCAAGGGAAACTGGATGGCTAGAAACCCTCTCCGTGAAGCAAACGTACCGCCAAAGCCATGCCTCACAAAGTAGAAGTCTCTCCAATAAATAAAGAAAGAAAGCTGCTCCAAGCTGCCATGAATGAATGCTAGCGCCCTCCTCTTCCCTCCCTCATGCAACAAACCTCATCTCCAAAGCTCAAAAAGCTCCTCCTCTCATGAACAAAAACCTCCTTGAACAATGCGCCCCTCATTTGGCTCTTTTGCCCCTCTTTAGGTAAGAATAGGTTCCAGGATTTGGATGGATGAGATCATCCCAAATCATGGATGAGATCACTCCACATAAATCTAATCTCAAAACCCACTTTAGGGTTAATTCCCTAAGTCTACTCATGTCTCCTCAAAATCACCAAAGGTAATTTAATGTTCACTTTGCCAAGTGACATAATGTACTTTATCCAAAGTCAAAGTACAAACAGACATAAAGTACTAGGACAAGTGCCATAAACCTTCCCACATGTGCTAAGGAGGGAAAACACATGGGGAACACCTCCCTCAGTAATAAAACTCAACAATGCATTCATCCAAGGAATTTGCTCAAGGAAGAAGCTTCCCAAGTTCAAGAGGCTTTGGGAAGATTGTAACCAAAAAGAAGCTAGGACAGTTGCAAGAAAATAAAAGATGGCATTACGAAGATCAAGCCCTGTTTCCCCACACCAGAAAGGAAAGAACAAGAAGGAGCATTCTTTACCTAAGAAGTTTAAGAAGGATCAAAGAGACAACTCAAAGATCAGATGTTACTGTTGTCAAGAATTGGGACACTTTGCTAGGGATTGCCCCCTCATTATGGAAATTAAGAAAAAGAAAGGAAGTAAGAGGCACCAAGCTCACACAGCTGAAGATGATGAGCCTCCCAAGAAGGTTGCAAAGCACGATGAATCAAGTGATGAGGATTATGTTCTTATCTCAGCCCTCACAGGTATTGTTACTCATGGAAGCTACACTTGGTTGATAGACAGTGGTGCTTCCAAGCACATGACAGGTTATGAAGACTCCTTATCTAACCTTTATTCATAAAGATTCACCTCACAAGGTGAAATTGGGTGATGACTATCAATATCCAATCAAAGGTGTTGGAGAAGCTTCCTACAAGTCAAACTCAGGCAAGCCAATGAAGATGAAAGAAGTTCTCTATGTTTCAGGTTTAAAGAAGAAACTTCTCTCAATTGCATCATTGGACAAGAAAGGATTTAGAGTAACATTTATTGATGGTCAAGTTCTTATGTGGCCTAGAGGGAAGACCCTTGATGATGCAGTAGTGATTGGAGTTGAAGAAGGAGAACTCTACAAATTAAAAGGACATTCAGACTCCGCAATGGTTCATGATATTGTGAATCCCAGTGAACTATGGCAAAGGAGATTTGCTCACCTACACTACAAAGCTCTTCTGGCTGTGAGCAAAATGGTGACAAGTCTTCCAGAAATCCAACCAGAACCAGATGGTTTGTGCAAAGGATGTGCACAAGGCAAGAACGTCCAGCACTCCTTTCCGAATAGCAATAGCAGAGCCAAAGGAGTTGTGGATATCGTGCATTCAAACATGTGTGGACCGATGTCGACAGCTTCACTAAGTGGGTATGTATATTATGTATCTTCCATTGATAATTACTCACGTAAAACTTGGATTTATTTGTTAAAAGCAAAGAATGAAGTTTTTGGAAAATTCAAAGAGTTCAAGGCTCTGGTAGAAAACTTGACAGAGCGGAAGACAAAGACCTTACGATCAGACAATGGAGGTGAATTCACCTCAGAAGAATTCAAGGAGTATTGAAAGGAAGATGGGATTAAGAGGGAGCTTTCTACTCCCTATAACCCTCAGTAGAATGGAATAGCTGAAAGGAAGAACCGGACAATCATGGAAGCAGTAAAGACCATGATCCATGATCAAGATCTTCCTATGCATATGTGGGAAGAAGCAGCCAAGACGACAGAGTACATGCAGAATAAAAGTCCCCACAAGGTGCTTGAAAACAAGACACATGAGGAGATGTTTTCACGAGAGAAGCCATAAGTCATCCATTTCAGAATATTTCGCTGCCATGTATTTGTTCACATCCCCAAGGAAAAGAGGACAAAGTTGGACCCTCCCGGACAGAAGGGCATATTTGTTGGTTACAGTGACACATCGAAGGCTTACAGGATATACATTCCCGATCACCGGAAAGTGGAGATCAACCGAGATGTAACCTTCAATGAGAATGCAGCTTTCAGTAAATCCAAACAGATGTAAAATTTTCAGACCCCACCCAGTTTCAAGTCTCACTGAGATCACTCATTGTTTAATGCCCAAAACCCAGTTTTATGACAGCCATAAAATACCCGGCATATAAACAAATTTCATAACTTAAACATGAGGATTATGAACAGCATTTAATGCAGAAATAAATTTCTATCAACAACACTATAAACCAAAAATTTTAATGCACTGAAATTTTTGGTCTAACATTGACCCTGGAAAAACCCACAAGGGAAAAACCAGTGAGAGAGGGAATTTTTATTATTTTCAGAGCTCAGAGAAATTCTTCAGTTACAGCAGAAATTTTTACAGCAAAAATTACACAAACTTATCTCAGAAAAAATGAGCTAAATCTCCTCCTGAACAGCCCCCAAATCAACTCCTCAATTTCTGTGCAAGAAATTCGTACCACTGTATGGCTATCACAGCATTTAATGTTGTACGGACTGTCTAGAAATTCGTGCCATAAATTCTAGGTTTTCTGTACGGATTTTTCAGCATTAAATGTACCTAGATTTATGTGCCAAATTGCCTCGAAATGCATGCACTTTCTCTATTGTACGGACTGTACCTTTCTCAACTGTACGGCCTCTCCAAAATCCGTATTGTACGGCCTGTCTATTGGTTGTACCCTTTGCCTCGTTTTTCATGATGTACCTTTGCCTTGGAATGCATGCCAATCTCAACAACTTCCTCTCTACTCTAGCTCGACTTCTCCTATTCCTCTTGCTCTCCAAAAATTCATTCAAAAGTGAAGAATGGGTGTGCCCTCCTTACCCTAATCGACTCAATGAGAGGGAATGTGAAAAGTCATCTAATCCAATGGTTGAGATTAAATAAGATGAGTGGTGGAGATTAAATCACTTAACTCACCCACTTTCCCTAAGTTCAAAAAGACACCTTTTAATTTACATCTCATAAATTAAATGACTAGGGTCCACATTAGGCATTTTCCCACCCCTAGGCGCCTAGGTGATGAGAAACACTTGCCTAGGTACTTTTTAATTATTTTTAACAACAGATCCGTGCAGAAGAGGTAAATGAAGAAGATAATGAAGTTCCTAAAGTTCCAGAGGCAGTTGAACCAGAGGAAGTCATTCCTGAGGATCATGACATGGTAGAACCTCAGAAACCAGCCAAGATACCTTCTCGCAAGAGAAGACCAGCTTGAGCACAAGAGCTTATCAGAGATGCAAAAAGAATTGGTTCCCCGGCGAAATCTTTCAGGGAAAGTAAGAAGCCGAAGTTGTATTCCAGCTACGTGCCATGCTTGTGTGACATAATGGATTCAGAACCTTCAAGTTATGAAGTGGTTGCAGAAAATCAAGTATGGAAAGATGTCATGGCAGAGGAATACCAGTCCATTATGCAGAATGATGTCTAGAATGTGGTTCCCAGACCAAAGGAAAAATTTGTGGTGAGTTCGAAATGGATTTACAAGACGAAACACGCAGTTGATGGCAGTATTGAAAAATATAAGGAAAGATTTGTGGCCAAAGGTTTCTCTTAGAAGGAAGGGATTGACTATGAAGAGACTTTTGCACATGTAGCAAGATATACTTTGATCGGGACTATACTTTTATCGGCCGCTATGATGAAATGGAAGGTGCACTAGATGGATGTAAAGACAGCCTTCTTGAATGGTGAAATAAAAGAGGAAGTTTAAGTGGAGCAACCACCTGGATTCGAGACACATGACATGACAAGGAGACTCATGTGTGCACATTAAAGAAGGATTTATATGGATTGAAGCAGGCACCCAAAGCATGGTATGGTAGGATTGACAATTTTCTGATGAGCTTGGGTTTTAGCAAGAGCAGTGCAGATCCGAACCTTTACTTTAAGGTTGGGGATGGTGAACCGGTGATTCTATTGTTGTATGTAGAGTTGTATGTAGATGACCTGATTCTAACATGTATGGAAAAGCTCATCACTGACTGTAAAAGAAAATTGGCTGCAGAATTCGAGATGAAAGATTTAGGAATGATGCACTACTTCTTGGGACTAGAAATTTGGCAAAGATCAGATAGGATTTTGCTAGATCAAGGAAAGTATGTTGTGGAAATCTTGAAGAGGTTCGAGATGTTGGACTGTAAGGCCATGGCTACCCTGATGGTATCAAATCTAAAATTGTTGCAGGATACAACTTCTAAGGTTGTGGATTCTACCTTATACAGGTAGATAGTGGGCTCATTGATGTATTTGACGAACACAAGACCGGATATATGTTTTGTTGTGAACACCCTGAGTCAGCATTTGGAGCAGCCCAGACAGGTTCATTTGGTTGCAGCAAAACATGTGTTGATGTACCTTAAGGGTACTACTCTAGATCATGGTCTCTGGTATAGATCTGACCATGAATTTGGATTGTATGGACACTCAGATTCAGATTGGACCGGCAGTATTCCTGACCGGAAGAGCACTTCAGGATATTGTTTCAATCTTAGCTACAGTATAGTCTCGTGGAGTAGCAGGAATCAATCATGTGTGGCACTTAGTGTTGTTGATTGCAGTTTGATGAGTCATCCTCCAGATCGTTCTCCTCTGGACTGAGTTGAGACATCTGTGAGAGAGCCCATGTGTTGGGTGTGCCCATGTCATGGGTGTACATCAAACTCTGGACTGAGTTGTGATGATGTGTGGTCTCTTGTCTACTCCTCTGGACTGAGTTGAGATGACTTAAGATGGTCTCCTTCCTTGTACTCCTCTGGACTGAGTTGAGTCGGCTTGAGATGGTGTCCTGCCTTGTACTTCTATGGACTTAGTTGAGTCGAGTTGAGATGGTTCTCCAGATGGTACTCCTGTGGACTCAGTTGAGTGATTGTTGAGAGTGATGTCCCTGTGGGTGAGCACAGGTGGACGTGTCCCTAGTGGTTGAGCACTAGAGGATGTGTGGATCCCTTGCTATATTGTCTGAGAGTAAGATTTGTTGTAACCCTAATTATGTTGTGAAGGGTACAAGTCGGTCGGCCCCACCATGTGAAAGAAAATTAATATTGTGTAAAGATTAATTATATTATTGAGTTAAAAAGGTCGGCCCTATTGTGCCAAAAGACACAGCTTTTGTTGTGTCAAGTTTTTTATAAATAGGAGTGGATCCCCATTGTGAATTGTTATCCCCGATTTCTAGGGATAACTAGGAGATCATGTCTCGAGGCCCACAGGTCCTAGACATGGAGTACCGAGAGCAGGATTGACCTGAGCATGGCCTTGGAGGGCCCATCTTTCTTCTC
>SNQJ01S0009564.1:671947-701678 GCA_010110895.2 Picea sitchensis
CTTATCATCTCTATGAAAGTGCTTGTGGGCAACACTATCAGCTCTAGTCACCACGCCAAGGCAATGTCCTCTAGTTAGTCCTTGAAATAAATAAGAAAAGGCAATAAAGGGCTTGGAAAGAATTGCATCCATGACAAGTACAGCTCGCCTTCTACAAAGGCACCCACAGGTAATATCGTACACCCCTATCTTTCACTCTACCTGTATGTCTGGACATCCCTTGACCACATCACCTCGTTTTACATGGCTTGGATGATACCCTCTGGGGACTTTCCTTTTCTTATGGATGCTGGCCCAATAGGGCATTTTGTCTTTTTCTTCGACTTTGTATAATAGGTCATTGTAATGTCTTTGAGCTATTGAATGATATATCAAGGGTTTTATGCATGTATTTGATAAAATTAATGATGAAATGTGATTGACATTGCTATGATCCCTGTGACTAATGAGCCCATGGAGGGCGAAATTTTTGATGTGCAGGACCATGCCTGACGGACAGGTACCAGTTGGACCGGTACACATGGGGAGATGATTAGTTCGAACCTCCATGGGGCTGAAGAGCCCATCAGATGGTTGTTGGGACCCCATCAGGGGCAAAGACAGGGCAGTGATTGGATGAGCCTTTGCACATGAGAAGAAGAAGGACGTTCCACCCAGGACACTTTAGCTAAGCCCAGCCCAGGGGGGTTGACCCACTTCAAATGGAACGTTTTCCTTTTGATGGCCAGGACGTCACCCAGGAGGCTTGGATGTCACCTTGAGCGTGTGGCAGTTTGATAGGATGGCTGGCACGTGTGGCAGCTTGGAGGAGCCCAGGAAGGGCTAACGTTTGACTTCTGGATGCTGGACTAGCCCCAAAAGGGCCTAAAGTCTCCCTCAAAGGGGCTTGACTTCTCACTTTTTGCTCATTTATGTCTTTTACTTAGCAGTTAATGTAAAAACAGTATGATTCTGGATTTTTAGCCTTGTCGGCTATTTTTAATGACCTAATTTTAATTTAAAGGTCATGATACACTATATATTGAGGATTTTTTCCCTCATTTGAAAAATAACACAACTCACACTTGTGAGGTCTGATTTTTGCGCCCTACTTGGGTATTTGATCTTTTAAAGTGAGGCGCACTTGTTGATAGAAGGCTTTTCTTGGCATATTTGGCATTTCTCTTGAGGAAGATTTATAACTAGGGTTTGCACATGCTTTTCTTCATGATATGTAAGTGTTTTTCCTGCAAAACTTCTTGATTGAATGGTTGTAGGTTAGTATTCTTGCATTTACTTATAAATTTGTTGATTTTTAAAACCCTAGGTGACAAGCACACAAGTAGGTCCTTGTCTCATGTCCCCTTAGAGAGAAATTTTCAGCCATTGAAGAAGGAAGAAGGAGCCTAGCCTTTGCTACACTCTTCTCACTTCTTCCCTTAAGCTAGCTTTGATTTTTAAAGGTTGAAAGGAGGGTGATGTCCTAGGCCTAGGTTATCTACACCTAGGGTCGTCCATCTTCTAGGGTTTAGTGATAGAGCCTTGCCATTGCAACACTCTCCCTCACTTGATCCTCTTGTTTTATCTCTTCTCATATGCTAGTCGTTTTGCCAAGTTTGACCTAAAGAAGGAGGAAAGAGCACGAGGCCTTGCTTAAGCAACACCGGAGTGAGCCTCTTTCCCCTAGGGTTTTGATTCTAGGGCTCTGCCATTGCAGCACTCTAGAACCCTTCCCTCTTGTCTTTAGCCTATTACTCCTTCAACCTTGCGTCTTCTCCTTGAATGACTCCATATACCCTTAGGCATTGATCATAGACACGCAACGTTGAAGTGATAGTGCTCAAACCAACTCTCAAAACCTTAAATTTTGAAACCCTAACTAGGCTGAAGTCATAGTTGGTTATTCCATCTTCACGCAGCAAATATTGATTATAAGCAATTAGATGGTGGTTAAAGGCATTTATTGAGTAAATGATTGATTGAATATATTGTTTGCTACATCATCTCGATAGTTATTGATGAAATATTACCTTTCCATTGCTATATTGATAAAACGTTGATCTCATTAATACCTGTTGTTTCATTTGCTTATATATTGATGTCAGATAATCACATGAAGTACTAACCCACTGATATATAGCCTGCATACATATTATCTTGTTATTGTCTTGTTCGAGGCAGGTGTTCTCTTTTGGGCATACACTTCTTTATTGGCTGATTAGCCGGATTATCTGACCTTTGGTGGTAACCTGTGAGGAGGAAACTTTGCCTTGATCTTTATACTTTGGCCTCTTCAAAACCCCAGGTTGTCGGGGACGTCTCCCTTGGGTTAACCTCCCTAAATAGAAAGAACCTCCCCATTGAGGTGACATTGGGTGGGGAAGGTTCTTGTTACGCCAGTTTGGCCTCAATCCTCTAGCCTTTTGACCTAGCTACAAACTGTGCGATAACATGGATCACACTCACTCACTTGTCATCTCATAATTTCAGCAACACTTGTACGGCTGAAGTGCACACCTCTCTTGGGTGCAAGTTTCTAGGTCAAATAAGCACCCTCTTGTGTGTTAGGGTTTGGTGGTGTGTGCAGGATCTTCTCTTGAGAATATAGCAAAGGACTACTGGGTTTTTCCCTTGGTTGAGAAGGGTTTTCCCAGGATAAACTCTTGTGTTCTTGTGCATGGTTATTCTTCTTGTGATCTTGGTTACTGCAACTAAAGTAGCTACATTGTTTATGGTTCAAGTACATGATAAATTGAAATAAACAACATGTACATGAGTTAAGCATTAAAACTCAACACTCAGTACGGTTGAAGTTGAGTATGTGGCAACATGTGCAACGAGCAGAGAAACAGTGTGGCTTCGGAAGTTGTTGTCTATGTTATTTGGTCTCGGATTGGAGGCGACATGCATTTGGTGTGACAACCAGAGTTGTATAAAGTTGTCAGAGAACCTGGTGTTCCATGACAGGTCGAAGCATAACGAGATCAAATACTACTACCTTAGGGATATGGTACAGAGGGGAGCAGTGAGGCTCCAGTCCATGACTACCAAGGATCAGGTTGCGGATGTGTTCACCAAGTCGTTATCGAGGACGAAGTTCGAGTACTTCAAGGACAAGCTTGGTGTGGTCCCTCTTCAAAGGAGGTGACAGGTGGAACTCATCCAGCATGAAAAAGGGTTGGCACTGAGTCTAGTGGGTCTCATCCAGCATGAAAAAGGGTTGGCACTAAGAACAAATGGAAAATCTCATCCAGCATGAAAAAGGGCTGGCACGGAGTCTAGTGGATCTCATCCAGCATGAAAAAGGGTTGGCACTGAGACAGGAATGCACATGATCAGGTATTGATGCATCACGGGCAATGGATGTCCTGGGGACATGTTGTAGCTATTGCGAGCTACCCACAAACCATGGATGCATGGGGTGAAGTCATGTTGCAATATGGATATCTGAGGATGTATAGATTCGCATGTTCAAAAGTCAATAGATGTGAGCTCATGTGGTATCAGACTTGGAGTCTATGTCTGGAAAGAATTCCTTCCTAGTTAAGAGGGAGTGTTAATATTTTTGGTGTAACTACGGAAGATATTCGTGTATATTTGTTTTGGTCAAACCTTTAAAAGGTTATTGTAATTAAATTGTACAAGTCGGCTCAACTGAAATTATTATTTTATTGGTATTTTACTTATAATTGTAAAAAGCCCTATTCTGGCTAGTTGGCCCTGTTTTTATGGGTTAGTTAGGTCAAGACTTATGTCTCTTCACGAGACATTGTTGTGTATAAAGAGGATAGGTTCCTCTCATTTGCACACTCACACACACACACACTCACACTTCTCGTGTGCATCTTGGAGCCCATAAGAAGGTATAGTGCACAAGTCTTGGAGATTGGTTCTTTTGCTGTTTTCGGTCTTGGTCTTTCTTGGCGAGCTATAGCGCATCATTGTACTGGTTGAAGGAAACTATATTAAGGATTTTGGTTGCTGGGTTTTCTCCCCCACGAGGGTTTCCCAAGATAAACTTTGTGTTCTATTGTATCTGTGATTGTCAATCTTTCAATGATTCTATTACAGTTGCTATTGGATTAAATAACTGTAATTGTGTAACTAGAATTTTTTTAAATTACAACAGAACAAGTGGTTTGGTGGAAAAGCGGTAAATGCAAAATTCTCATCGACGTTACAATTGTTTAAATTTGAAAGGTTTGCAGAAACTACTATGTCCAGCCATATAAATAATTTGAAATTGCTTATAAAGCAGTTGACAGAGATTGGTGCAAACTTCGATGAAGAGGATGCCAAAGCAATTTTGTTAAACAATCTACATTCCAAATGTAGTAATGTTATTTTTACTCTCACTCAAATGTCTTTTCAAACTCTAGAAGACATGATTTATGTTCTCTTAGCTGCAGAAAAGAGAACGTTGCTGGTAATATAGAACGTGATCCTCAACAAGAGGTTGCAATATACTCAAAATACAATCATAGCAGATCCGCTAAAGACAAAGGGGATATGGAATGCCATTATAGTAAAAAATAAGTCACACAATATGGAACTATAGATTTCAAGCCAATGATGTTTTCAAGGGAAATCTCAAAGACAAACAACATGTAACGAATGTAGCCATTGCTTAAGATCCACCAGATGTTAATAGTGGTGACGACCTCGTTGAAGAAAGGGCATTTTACACATTTTAAGAAACCCACAATTTGAACATGGGAAGGGATTTAATATAGATAAAGCTCATAATGGATGGTTTCCCAGATAGTTTGAGAGTTTGTAGATCTCGAGAATTATTCCTTAATAATGGGGTTATGAGACATGCATGTGGATTGTTGTCCAGTGATTTAATTCGAGAGTTCAAGGACGTGGATTCCAAGAACTCGGAAACTCAACTCAAGAGATACACCTTTACAAGGGTTATGAGGCAGCTTGATGGAAGAAGTTTTCAAAGAAGAAGTTTATGAAGAACGTGTGGCTCTGTTTTTTTGGTTTTGATGTTTTTCAGTCAACATATTTGTCTTCAAGTGGTATGTTTTGCTTTCTGTATTGTAAACATTGAAAGGGGCTGATGGACTATAAGGCTTCAATAATGTAACAAAGTCATGTTCATATAAGTGACTAATATAATAATAATTACATATTGTAAAATAACGTAGTTAGGTTGTACCAATAGCACAACTACCTAGCCATTGACATAAAAGGGGATCCACACCATTTGTATCAAATGGCTTCAGGATAATCAAAGCATATATTTTACATGAGTTTGTTGAGTTCGTTTCTAATCATGTCTACGGCTTTTATCAAAACTTTATGATCAACAAGGCAATCCAAGAGAAAAGATACCGATCTTATCTAAGTTTCATCCATGTATGGAAATCTTCTCATGGATAAACCAGATCTGAAAATTACTTTTATGACAGAGGTAAAGTGTGTCCAGTTGTCTTTAATATCTATGTTAAAACACTTAACAATTCATCCTTAACATATGTCAAATCCGCAAAACATATGAGAGATGGAAATTACAAAATCATGAAGACAATGATCGCTGAAAATCAAATCTGTAAATAGACAATTTTGGACAACTGAAAACTTCATATACATATATCAAGATGATGTACATATACATACGAAAGCCTCATACCAAGGCTAGTACGATCCTCTAGCTCTCCAAAACCCTGGCTAGGGAAAACCATGAAAAACCTTACCTACACCAAAGATCCTTCACAATCTGGTATCACATTAGCAAGACTCTTGGCTCCAAGCACGACATCAGCCTTATCCTCTCCTTCCAACAAGCATAAGCTTCTTCTCCCCTAGGGTTTCTTGCAAACCCTAGCTCCTTAGTCTTCTTATAGGGTAAAACACTAGCCCTATCACATTCAAAGAACCCTAGTGCTCCAAGACAAAGAGACATAAGGTAGGGGAGGCCAATTACACAAGCAGGCCTCAAGCAAACCTTAGGCTTGGTTTCAAGGCCTATAAAAGTACTTTCAAAGGTATGAACTAAAGAAAGATGGGGAATTAGAACGAAGGGTATAAGAACAGAAAAGAGTAAGAGGTTGAAAAGGTATGAAAATGACCAAAGAGAGAAGAAAAAAGGGGAAATAGCACAAAGGGGAAGAGTATCAAGGCCTCTTGAAAGACCAGGGGGAAAGGATAAAGCACTCAATGAGACTAATTAGGGGACAAACCACTCAAATAGGCCTAAAGCAAGGCCTAATGACTTACTATTGGACAAAGCAAGCACCTTCTACAAAAAAGTAGGCCCACACATGTGAAGCGCTCCTCTACAAGTGACACATTTCAAGCTCCAAGGTGACGATGTTCCATAAGCAATGCTCCACGACAAGGGTGCTACTCCTCCAAAGTCCAGCGCTCCTCCAAGTGCCCCAATGCTCCAACACCTCTCCAAAGTAACATGCCATCTCCGGGTCCACCCACCTATAAGGCCACTCCCTCAACCCAAGCTAGCATAAGTCAAGTACAAGCCCTCTCCTAGTAAGTGATCCAAGCAACCTCTTGTTATCTAAGGCTCAACGCCCTCCTCCACCACACCCAACACTCCTTCGGTGCAAGTCATCCTCCAAGCAAGAAACTCTATCTTCATGTGCAAACTACATGAACTCATCATGTTGTCAAAGATCTCCAACGCTCCAAGGAATAATGTCAATCAAGCATCCAAATGAGGTCAAGCAATCAATGAGCAAGTCCCCTCCAATGTGCAAGTTCATCATGGAACAATCAAGAACTCATCCAAACACCATGCACCCCACATCACATGAAGCACCCCCAAAGGTGTAAACACTTTTGAAGTAACCCCAAAAGTTAATGAGCCTAGGTTTACCAGCCTTATGAGTCGTGTGCAGAACTTCTAATTGCAACTATGTTCACAAATTGAAAGCAAAAGCCCCTACCCCTGCGGCTAAAGGTCCTACTAATCCAATGTCCATCAATCTAAACTCAAATCAAAAAGTTGGCTCCTTTATCTCAACAATTCAATCTGATGTTGTATCAACCTCATCCAACCTGACTGCATCAATGCTCCTACTTTTTTATGATATTAGTGAACTTTTAACTTCTAGTTAAGACTAAATTTTTTAAAGAAGGAAATTATATGAAAACCACAAAGATATCATAATTGAAAAGAATCCAGCATTCCAATTGTTTAATGCAAAGTCTAATATTGTAGTTCTTGAACACTAAATCATTCATCCACTTTTATACTAGTCCAATTGTGTTTTTGAAGTCTATGTGCTCAAACATAATTCAATTATGCTTAGCACTGCAAAATTGGCTCAAAGCTCTAATAGCTAGCATTTAAAGTGGTTATGTATTTTTTATTGTTTGACATTCTCTTCTCTTTCTTTTGATATCAAACATAGGGAAGATGGCATTAGGATTTCTTTCCTAGTGCTAGGGTTTAATAATAATAATAATAATAATAATAATAATAATCTATTTCTTTCCTAGTGCTAGGGTTTAATACAATGGATAGGTACAAGGAGAGTGTTGATTATACTGAAGATTTTTTGGAGGAAGATGACATATTCATCTCATCGTTAGTGGGAGGGTCATGGTCTATAGACGTGGTTGGGGAGTAAACCCTTTCTAAAGCACTAAGGGAAAGGTTTATGCAATGTCCAGGGTCCAGTTCTCTACAAAACAATGATAATTTTAACCAAGCAAAAGTGGGTTGTTCAGATGCTAAGTATAATGTGTCAGATCCAATCAATGTATTTATTGGATGGTACAAGTAAGAGGCTACGGTGGCTCTTGTTCCGACAGTTCAATCGTGTGGAAGCTTTGTCTCGAGTACATGGATCTAGATAAAGGACATCTCTTACGGGACGCTTTTAATAAAACTCTGAGTAAGATCAATAAGGCTCTGCCTTCATCTTGTGGTTTCTCTTCATCTGACAACAATGAGTGAAATTTTCTATTCCTTTCACGAGAGAAAGGTTTGATCAAAGAATTTTCGAAGGCCTTGGATCATGGCACATCTTGAAGATCAAGGGATGACTTATTGCTCAAATGACTAAAGGCTATGGGACGGCTAGGCCCTGGACTTCAGTAAGTTTCTAGGCTCTATTCTTTGGGACTTAGTTTTTGAAGGAATTTTTGTACATTTCCCTTGCTAAACTCTAGAAGGGAAGGCCTTGGTGCTAGATCCAATGTAAGTTATAGTACTGATCTTCTTGTAAGTGCGAGTTCTAGTGAGGAACACCAAGCTTGAGAAAGAGCCCAGTAGATATTATGTTAATTTTAATAAACCAGCACACAAAATTTACTCCCCAATAATTTTACTTAACCAGATTTGAACACAAAACCAAATCTGAAAATTACAGTTGAGTTTCTAAATAATTTGCACAGCAAAAACTGAACCTGAAACCAAGCACACATAAAATATAGACACCAGAAATTTACCGTGGAAACCCTAGTGGAGAAAATCAGCAAAGAGGGGCTTTATTGGCTTCAGAGGAATAAAAATTTACAACAGAAAATTCAGAAATTCTTACAGCAGAATTTTTGCTCTCTTCCCAGCAGTACGGCCTAGCTACAATAATGATGTATGGCCCAGCTAGGTACGACTTGTACGGCCCTTGGACTCGACCCAGAGAACTCGACATGTATGGCCTCTGAGTTCGGCCTCCTTTGGTTGTTGTGGTATGACCAGAAATCGACCCTCTCCTCTGCTGATGTACAGCCTCCTCCTTGTTGTTGTTGCACCTGTTGTACATCCCTCTCTCTCTCTGCAAAATCAGCCCAACCAAGGCGCCTCTCTCCCAGCAAATAACTTGCCCTCTTCCTCAGCCAAGCGCCCTCTTCTTTCAGCTCAATGAGTGTATCCAACCCCTTCACTCAACTCCCTTTTATCTTTTTCTCATTCACTCTCTATCTCCTCCTAGTGAACATTCTTGAAGAATCTGGAAACTCACTTAAGTGAAATAATTATTTCCAAAGTCAAACACTTTAGAAATCTGAGTAAAAAGCCAATAAAAATTATTTACATAATTTTTATGCTTTTAAAAACTATTGAATAGCTGATATGGGTATTAATTAAGTGTCCTTCAGCATGCCTGGACACTTAGGCCTAATCTGAGACACCTTCCAAGCTACAAAATTAACACTCCCTCTTAGCAAGGAAGGTGTTCTGCACCACCCCCAACTTGTCCCTAAAGAAGACAAACTTGCCTTTCATCAAGGCATTCCTGAGAATGTCTGCCACCTATAGGCACATATTGTAGCTTCACTGTCCCTTTCTGCTCACAGTCCATGATGAAGTGAAATCTGATCTCAATGTGTTTGGATTTGTCATGGAACATTGGATTTTCAGAGAGCTTGATGCAGCTCTGATTGTCATAGTGAATGACAATAGTGTCCAACCCAATGAGTAGCTTTTGAAGCCAAATGGCCTCACATGTTGCCATATTGGCTGCCATGTACTCTACCTCAACAAATCTCAGTACAACTGACTTCTGCTTCCTACTGAACGAGGAAACAACTCCTGATCCCAAGCTTAAACATCACCCTGAAGTGATTTTCCTGTCAACTTGTTGCCTTCCCAGTCTGAATCTGTAAAGCCCATCAACTTCACTCCATCTCCCTGAATGTAACTCAACCCATACTCAATTGTGCCACGAAGATATCTCAGTACATGCTTCGCTGCCACCCAGTGTACTCTCCTCGGTTCAACCATGAACTAACTGAGTGTATTAACTACAAAGCAAATATCTGGTCTAGTGTTGACCAGATACATCAGAGAGCCAATCAATTGTCTGTATAATGTAGGGTCCACTACCTCTTATCTGGAAAAGCATCAATCTTCTTCCAGTTGGTCACCATGGGCGTAGACATAAGCCTGCGGTCTTGCATACCAAACCTCTTCAGAATCTACACTACATACTTCCCTTGTCCTAGAAAAGTTTGACCATCTCGTTGCCACACCTCTAACCCCAAAAAGTAGTGCATCAACCCCAAATCCTTCATCCCATACTCCGAAGCAAGGTCCCTCTTGCAATCTGCTATGAGCCTCTATGAACATGTGAGAAACAGGTCATCCACATACAACACAAGAATGAGTAGCTCACCTCCAACTATGATGTAGTAGAGGTTAGAGTCCACCTCACACTTGGTGAATCCTATCCCCTGCAAGTAGTTGTCTATCCTCGAGTACCATGCCCTGGGAGCCTGCTTGAACCCATACAAGGCTTTCTTCAACCTGCATATGTGGGAATCCCTCACCTGCACCTCAAAACCCTCTAGCTACTCACTATACACCTCTTCCTCAATGATGTCATTAAGGAAGGTTGTCTTCACATCCATCTAGTGGATCTTCCACCCCATATCTACTGCAATATAGATCACAACCATGATCGAAGTGTACCTGGCTACTGAGGCGAAAGTCTCATAGTAACCAATTCCCTCCTTCTAAGAGAACTCCTCAGCCACAAATTGAGCTTTTAACTTCTCCACACTACCATTTGCAGCATGCTTGATCTTGTAGATCCACTTCGAGCCAATCACTAATTTCCCCTCTAGTCGGGGCACAAACTCCCATACATCATGGCATCTATCCACACCTATTGTTGTGATTCCTCCTAAAAGCTAGAAGACTCGACCTTTAGCAACTCGCTCATCAGAGCCATGTAACTGGAAAATCTGTGTGGTGCTCTACTTTCCCTGACAGAAGTCCTAGGAGCACCCACATACTCCTGAGCCTCTCTCAAGGTCTGCTCGACCCATCATGTCTTCCTCCTCCTAGAAGAAGTATCTTGTACTAGTGGAGCCTCCTGCTCCTCATCCTGCACTGTAGTCTAAGCATCTGTACTTGTACCTGTACCTGTAACCTGTGTCTCCTCTTCCTTCTGAGTCTCAAGCCTCTAATCCCCTATTGCTGCTGGAATAGTCCCATGAGCCTTCCTCAAGGCTCTATCCTCCTCGAACTTCACATCCCTTCTGACCATACTCTTTCTCAAAGATGGAATGTAAACTCTGTATGTCGTGGAATTCTCACTATACCCAATGAAGATCCCCTTCTCTCCAGTGGCCTCGAGCTTCATCCTCTTCTCTAAGGGGATGTGATAGTGGACTAAGCATCCAAATATCCTAAAGTGTCTGATCTTCGATTTCTTCCCTGTGAATACCTCCTCTGGAGTCTTCCTCCCCAACACCCTGTGAGGACTCATGTTCTATATGTAGACTGCAGTATTGCAAGCCTCTGCCCATAAGAATCTAGGTAGATCCTGATCATACAAAATTGCCTTTGCAGCCCCAACTATGGCCCTGTTCTTCCTTTCTGCCACCCAGTTCCGTTGTGGGTTGTGTTAGTGCCGCCATTTTCTGCTCCAGCTAAGGTCGGTCTTAGTCGAGTCATGACCTCTGCGTCAAGGCATGTGAAGTCAAGTACTGAACAACAAAAGGGTCGAAGTCAGCAAGTGGTTGTTTGGCCCTTGGATTCGGGAAGGGATGTCAGAGTCAAAACATGTGTGAATGGTACGAGTTTGTTCCCAAAGAGTCGGGTCCTATTAAAAAGTGAGTTTCTACGAACCCCGAATTGAGGCAAGTTGTTAATAGAAGTCGCGTCGACAAGTGCAGTGACCATCATCAGCGCATTATGGGGGCTAGAAGAATGAAAAATAACGACGTTCGTATCACATATGCCCTGCAACTCTTATCAGTTGTGCTTTACACACGTTGGGGTGCTATGGAAGATCTTCAGTTTGTTTCGAAACATCCAGTCGCCATGAATTCAGTGTTCTCTGGCATGGTTCCACCTCCCGCCTGCTCTATTATAAATTCCAGATTTCCTACACGCATCCCATTCGCCAATCGGGCTTATACACTATTTGTAGCTTTTTTGGCAAGCCCGGGTTTATCGAGTTTTCTGCCTTGGGCCCATGCCAACTCTGTCACGCGCGGAACAAATACGCATTGCACTATGGCTACCCCCCAAAACATAAGGAAGGGAGCGCGAAGTGGCAGAAGCGCTAGGCCCGAGCCCTTAAGCGACTGGGATTCGTTCTTGCTCACAGTGGACTTCCCCACGGATCCAAAGGGAGATTTCCCTCTGCGCACAGAAACAATAATATCACACTGCGCGAAAGCTGTATTGGAAGAGACTACACAAAAAAAAGGAGCATCGGAAGCCCTGTCCCCCCAACAGCAAATGCCCCGAAGAAGGGGCAGGCCAAAGAAGAACAAGGAAGTTGGGGAAACACTAGTCCCAAGCGAACCGCATGCAAGGTCAGCTGCCGAAGAATCACTTATGCACGCCATTCGGTTGGAACCGGCCAAAGGTACAAGCCGAGAAAGCCAGAACAAAGCAAGAAAGACAAATATCGAAGGCCTAGATGTTCGAGAACCATCCCAACAGCTGAAGCAAGCACAGCTCGCTATCGCTGAGCTTTACCAGGAAATCAAGGAACTAAGACGACAATTGGCAGCAAAGACCCTTGAAGTGTCAACATCGCAAGGCCGCGAAAGTAACGTGATGTGGCTAAAGAGACAGCGCAGAGAGGCGCAAGATACAATCGTACAACTGCACAAAACACAGAGGTTGTCAGAAGAATGGAATGCAAAGCAGATAAGAGAATGTGAAGCAGCCGAGGAGAAAGTCTGCGCAACTCTCGCAAGCGCGCAAAGGAAACATGATTAACTAAGTTCATTCTCGTATCCTCAAACGGAGCATGAGTCTTGACAGTTTTGAAGGAGGCATCGCCTTTAGACGTTTTTGTGTTTTTGGTAACGGCCACGACAGCCAACAGCCACTTGCCACGAACGCACCCCAGCAAATGAGCGCGCGACAAAAATCAAGGTCGTTACAGTAGATGGCAGGAGTCTAACAGAATATTTGGTCATTCAGATATCTTGTCGAAGGAAGGCATTGACACATCACTCTCCCATGACGAGACCTTACTGGTAACCGAGTCCCCGTGGCACAATACAAGCAGTCATGATGCGACCAGATGCAATTGTTTTCTATTTTTGGAGAGGCATCATGCAAAGAGTCATTTAGCGCAAAACATTCAGTTTCCTAAGTTCTAGAGATAGTAGCTAGAAAGCAGGGCAGCCCAAGCGGTGCCCTCGCCTATATATTTGATCTTTTCAATGTAAGCCAGGTTGGTTGGCAAACTAGTGTAGACAGTGACTATTGAATGTAGTTTGAGCTCGATCGAAATTTAATGCAAAAGTCCTTAAACTTGATGAAAAGATTCTAATTGTAGCAGTTGGATGTATTGTTTCCTTTCTTTGCGTAAGTACTTCCTGTATTCTTTATTCATATCTATTTCTGTCTAAATAGGAACGTATTTTCGAACCTGGGATTCACTGCGCAGTGCCCTAGAATTTGGGCCATTTAGACAAACCGTTTTCCTCTAAGTTAACTCCGAATTCTTCCTCAGCGGTGCTCCGAGTTGCTTCATGTATTCTTCTCCCACCACACACAACGATTTTGCACTAAAAATTGTTGCTCGCTTAGCCTTTATCCTCTCAATTTCAGTCACCGAGTCATTTGTTTCTATCGTTTTCTCGAAACGACTCCATAGCCCAAGGTCTTACTCTCTTGCGCCAATATAACCAGAACTTACTATTTCAAAGGTGTTTAAATCTAGTCGATAGCTCAAAGCCATATCCTGTACCGAGACAAAGTCTCCCGAGAGAGCCCTATACAGGTCCGAAAGGCTAGTTTCGGATCTCAAAGTTGGTTTGTAGGTTGCCTCTGTCATTCGTTTCTCAGTCGAACAAAGTTTACAGAGTGCTAACAGGTTGTACAAAACAATCAACTACCTCTTTATCCCAGCTCCTACACAAAAATCCTTGGAAGGCCTTCGAGGTATACTCGCCTCCATTGTCAGATCTCGATGTCTTGATCTTTCTGCCTGTCTGGTTCAACACATGAGCTTTGAACTCTTGGAACCGACTGAAGACGTCATCCTTGGTCTTCATGAAATAGATTCAGGTCTTCCTAGAATGATCATCGATGAAGGTGACATAATACTTGTACCCACTCAAGGAGACTGATGACATGGGCCCACATACGTCTGAGTGTATCAAATCAAGAATGCCTCATGTCCTATTGTCACTGTTTAGGAAAGCAGTTTTGGTATACTTCCCTATAGCACATCCCTTGCATACCTCATCATGTTATGTGCTAAAGTCTAGAAGGCCTATCACTATCTCCTTGAACACCTTGAGTGCTCCATGATGCAAATGTGCCATCCTCCTATGCCACAACCCTGCCATGTCACATGTGTTGCTCACCAATGCTCAAGATGGCTCAAACTGAAGCCTATACATCTTCTCTCTCCTGACTCCAATTACTTTAGCAAACTTGGAATCCTTGGGTTGTATGTACACTCTCCCATCCTGGAATGAGACCACATAGAGCCTATCCTTCAATGGTAAAACTGAAATCAGGTTCTTCGTCATCTCCGGAACATACAACACGTCTCTCACCATCGGTGGCTTCCTGGACTACCTCTGAAATGTCATTGTCCCATGGCTTGTTGCCCGACACTTGGCGTTATTTCACATCTCAATGTAGAGGACCATCTCCTCCTCCTTAGACGGAAGAAGTAATCCCACACTCCATTCATATGACTAGAGGCACCACTGTCAATATACAATACGCCTAAACTGGCTGAACTGGAAAGACATGCAATGAGTGAAAATTCATTCTCAAATCTGGCTACAAACTCATCAACTTCTACTGACGTTGATATTGCCATCTGTGACTTCCTGCTACCCTTCTTCTTGTTTGGGCACTGGCTGGCAAATTGTCCTGGTTTGTGACAAGCAAAGCATTTAACTTTGTTGAGATCCTTCCTCTTTTCACCTTTTGAAGTATAACCCCCAATGGAGCCCTTCTTCCCTCTGAACTTGCCCTTACCTACTAGAGCAAGATTCTCCTCATCTTAAATCTTTGGTTGACTGGCATGTGAAGTACCAACCCGCAACACCTCCTGGGTGAAGTCGTCCAATAGTCTCTCATAGTCAGGGAGTTTCTCTCGTGCTACAACTCCTCGGACAAATATGTCCCACTGCTTGGTGAAGCCATTCAAGGCTATTCTCACCAACTCGGTCTCATTCACGGCTTCCCTTACAACTGCTAGCTCATCCCTAATCTGAGTGAACTTGGTGAGGTAGGATACAACAGAATCACCACTAGACATCTTGATGCTCCTGAGTTTCTCTCTAAGCATCATCTTTGCTTTGGTTGACCACTTCTCAGAGTGACTTCTGTTGAATTTAGCTCAAGCATGTAGTTTATTTCAATTTTTAGCATTAACATGAACCATGACCACTGCAGCAACAATGCACTAGCTGTAGTAACCAAGATCACAAGAAGAATAACCATGCACAAGACAACAGAATTTATCCTGGGAAAACCCTTCTCAATCAAGGGAAAAACCCAGCAATCCTTTGCTATATTTGCCAAGAGAAGATCCTCCACACCAGAAACCCTAGAGCACACAAGAGGGTACTTCTATGACTGAGAAAGATGGCACCTATAAAAGTGCGCCCTAAATTACAGCTCACAATTTTAGACCATGCGTTGTGAGTGAGAGATGATCCACAATGGGGATCTATCTCTTATTTATACAAAACCTTGCACATCAAATAGATGTGTCTATTGGCACAATAGGGTCGACCTGTACAACTAAGTAATATAATTAATCTTTGACATGATATTAATTATCTTTGCATGCTGGGGCCGACTTGTACCCTTTACAACACAAATTAGGGTTTTACCAAAGTCTTACTCTTTGACAATATAGCAAGGGATCTCACACATCCTCTAGTGCTCTGCCACTAGGGACACATCCACTTGTGCTCAGCCACTAGGGACACATCCACCTGTGCTCAGCCACAGGGACGTCACTCTCAACAGATCAACTCAACTAAGTCGATAGGAGTACTATCTAGAGAGCCATCTCAAGTCAACTCAACTAAGTACATAGAAGTTTGACAGGAGACCATCTCAAGTCGTCTCAACTCAGTCCAGAGGACCACGACAGGAGACCATACACATCATTTCAACTCAGTCCAGAGGAGTATGACTCACCCATCACATGAGCATTCTCACAAATCGTCTCAACTCAGTCCAGAGGAGAACGACCTGGAAAATGTTTCATGAAGCTGCAATCAACAACAATCCCTCTCAGCTAGGGAGGTATTCTCCACCAGGCCAAGTCTCTCACGGAAGTACTCGAACTTCGTCCTGGAAAGCAGTTTGGTGAAGACATCTGCAACTTGCTCGTGTGTAAAAAGGTACTGCACATGTATTGCTTTCCTCTACACCATATCTCTGATATAATGGTATTTGATNGTCCAGAGGACCACGACAGGAGACCATACACATCATTTCAACTCAGTCCAGAGGAGTATGACTCACCCATCACATGAGCATTCTCACAAATCGTCTCAACTCAGTCCAGAGGAGAACGACCTGGAAAATGTTTCATGAAGCTGCAATCAACAACAATCCCTCTCAGCTAGGGAGGCATTCTCCACCAGGCCAAGTCTCTCACGGAAGTACTCGAACTTCGTCCTGGAAAGCAGTTTGGTGAAGACATCTGCAACTTGCTCATGTGTAAAAAGGTACTGCACATGTATTGCTTTCCTCTACACCATATCTCTGATATAATGGTATTTGATCTCAATGTGTTTCGATTTATCGTGAAACACAGGATTCTCTGAGAGCTTCACACAGCTCTGGTTATCGCAATGGATAACGATGGAATCCATCTCATGACCAAATAAGTCTGCAAGGAGCTTGCGAAACCACACTGCTTCATGAACTGCCACACATAATGCAATGTACTATGCTTCTGCGGTACTCAAAGCCACAGAAGTTTGTTTCCTGCTGCACCAAGAAACCATGGCAGTTCCCAAAGTAAAACAACAATCGGACGTGCTCTTCCAGTCCACTGTGCTCCCTGCCCAATCGACATCGACATATCCCTGCAATCTCATGTCTACACCAGAGGCATATCTCGGTCCATAACCAACTGTGCCTCGTAAATATCTCAACACATGCTTCGTTGCTATCCAATGTATCTGTCTCGGCTGACTCATCAATGATCAATCAATTGTCTGTAAAGATGTGGATCAATCTCGCCTGAATTGGAAGAAGTCTCGCTCAGTTTCTTCAGATTCATCACCATCGGTGTAGCCATGGGCTTGCAGTCTGTCATCCCGAATTTCTTCAATATCTCAACGATGTATTTCCCATGACTCGGGAAAATCTCATCAGTCCTCTGCCACACTTCTAGTCCCAAGAAGTAGTGCATCATACCAAGGTCCTTCATCTCGAATTCAGAAGCCAATGCACGCTTGCATTCAACAATAAGGTTTTTTGAACCGGTGAGGAATAAGTCATCAACATATTGGACCAAAATCAGCTACTCGTCACCAACGATGTTATAGTATAGGTTGGGATCAGCAACACTCTTGTTGAAGCCCAAACTCATCAAGTATCCATCAATCTTCGCATACCATGCACGAGGTGCCTGCTTTAGTCCATACAGAGCATTCTTCATCCTGCACACATGAGACTCCTTCTCATGCATTACAAATCCATCTGGTTGCTCGATGTAAACTTCTTCCTCAATTTCTCCATTGAGAAAGGTTTTCACATCCATATGATGTAGTCTCCAACCCATGCATGTTGGAAGGGCAATAATCATATGGATGGAAGTGTATCGGGCAAAAGGAGCAAATGTCTCCTCATAATCTATTCCCTCCACCTGATAGAATCCTCTAGCTACAAATCTCACTTTGTACTTCTTGACACTTCCATTAGTTGTATGTTTGATCTTATAGATCCACTTGGAAGTCACTACAGACTTCCCTTTCAGTCTCGGAACAATATCCAACACATCATTCTTCAAGATGGACTGATACTCTTCGGTCATGGCATCTTGCCAAAACTGTTGTCCTGTTGCTTCTTCATGACAAGAAGGCTCAGTATCAATGATGTGGCTCATAGCTGAAACATAGCTCGAAAATCTATTTGGTCTCTTTCTCTCTTGAAATGTACCACGAGGAGTTGCATGTCCCTATGCCTCCTGCAGAGTCTGTCGAGCCAAAGCAAGTCTCTTATGGCCTACTGCAATGTCTCTGGGAACATCAACTGGAGCTACAGGATCAACTGGATCGATAATTGTCTCCCTCTGAACTGCTAAAGGGGGAGAAGGTATTGACTCTTCCTTCTTCTCAAATAGTTTTGACTCCCTCTGAAGTCTGAAGGATAAACATCTTCCTTTTCTTGTGTTGCTAACCTGGAGACATCCCATGTCTTCTCAGGTCCTCTATTGCCTCTACAGTACTTTGCTAAGCAAGGAAATTGGCCTCCCATACTAAGATAATAACCAAGATGGCCTCCCATAGGGATAACAACCAAAATGGTCTCTTGTACTAGGAAAATAACCAACCAACAAAAAAATTGGACTCATGTACCAAGGATCATGGCCCTTCAATAATGAAATAAGAAATCTGGCCTCCCGTACTAGGATAATAACCAAGATGGCCTCCCCAGGGAATAACAACCAAAATGGCCTCCTGTACTAGAATAATGACCAACCAAGAAAATTTGGACTCTCGTACCAGGGATAATGGTCCAAGTCATGAGGGTTCCCATACCAGGGATAATACCCTTCATTATCAAAAGCAAACTTCTATAGAGTAATGATGAAATCAATTAAGGAAAGTAGTACAAAACTTACCTTAGTCTGCAATCATGCTCAATCTTGCTTTTGGTCTTCCCGAGAAGACTGAGATAGAGAAGAACTCCTCGTCGTTCTTGCTTGCATTCCTCGACTTCTTTTGAGGTGGCTTATGTTGCTTTCCTTTCTTCCACAAATGACAATGATTTGCATAGTGACAAGGGCTTGAAACCTTGCACATCACTAGCTGCAAGTCTAGTCTCCTTGACGTCCACTAGAGCTTGAATAAGATGCACTTATACTACACACTCAAAAATTCATGTCAATGATTATTCTTGAAATCTGTACAATCTGCAACATACCTCTCACATCAACTATCTTCAAGCTTTTATTATTTTGGACAGGGCTTTCATGTTTGATAATTTGACAAATGGATGACACATCCATTTCTAATCTTCATTTCTAATCTCAAATCCACTCAGTGTTGTCATAGATCTGTCGTAGAATATTGTCACAAATTCAGCCTTCAAGATGCCTCAGAACTTGCCTCAGATCTCCCTCAAAATTCGGTCTGCAATTTTGTTTTAGGGTTTGGTTTTAGGTCTACGGTTAGGTCTGCAGTTGGGACTCCTTCTAGCTGCGGCAGTCGTGGAGAGACTTTACCAATAAGTTTAAGTCTGTTGTTTAAGAAGAGGCTTCTCCAATAAGTTTAAGTCTGTTGTTTTAGGGCTCCTTCTAGCTGCGGCAACCCTAGAGGGGGCTTCTCCATGCTGTGGTTTCTTTTAAGACCCTAATTAAGGCTCAGCCAAGTCTAATAGGCTTACGGCCAGTCTCAACCTTCACCATAGAGTTTAAGGGAAGGTTCGGCCCTCTCCTTATAAAAACGACAAGGGTTCTAACAGCCCTCAAATTCCACGGCCTGCCTTCATGATTGTGCAGTAGTCGTCTTCAAGAACTTGCTCTGATACCATGTTGAATTTAGCTCAAGCATGTAGTTTATTTCAATTTTTAGCATTAACATGAACCATAACCACTGCAGCAACAATGCACTAGTTGTAGTAACCAAGATCACAAGAAGAATAACCATGCACAAGACAACAGAATTTATCCTGGGAAAACCCTTCTCAATCAAGGGAAAAACCCAGCAATCCTTTGCTATATTTGCCAAGAGAAGATCATCCGCACCAGAAACCCTAGAGCACACAAGAGGGTGCTTCTATGACTGAGAAAGATGGCACCTAGAAAAGTGCGCCCTAAATTGCAGCGCACAATTTCAGACCATGCGTTGTGAGTGAGAGAGATGATCCACAATGGGGATCTATCTCTTATTTATACAAAACCTAGCACATCAAATAGATGTGTCTATTGGCACAATAGGGCCAACCTGTACAACTAAGTAATATAATTAATCTTTGACACAATATTAATTATCTTTGCATGGTGGGGCCGACTTGTACCCTTTACAACACAAATTAGGGTTTTACCAAAGTCTTACTCTCTGACAATATAGCAAGGGATCTCACACATCTTCTAGTGCTCTGCGACTAGGGACACGTCGACCTGTGCTCAGCCACAGGGACGTCACTCTCAACAGATCAACTCAACTAGGTCGATAGGAGTACTATCTAGAGAGTCATCTCAAGTCAACTCAACTAAGTCCATAGAAGTCTGACAGAAGACCATCTCAAGTCGTCTCAACTTAGTCCAGAGGACCACAACAAGAGACCACACACGTCATCTCAACTCAGTCCAGAGGAGTATGACTCACCCATCACATGGGCGTTCTCAGAGATTGTCTCAACTCAGTCCAGAGGAGAACGACCTAGAGAATGTCTCATGAAGTTGCAATCAACAACAACTTCCAAGGAGAATGACTGCCTAGACCATTCCCCCACACTGGCCACAAGGGGAATCGTTGTCTATGGTACATCAGCAATTTGTCGAACCATGACTGTTCGTTCTAGACCATTTTTCCGAACTGGAAAATGACTGTCCATCAAAAATCTTGGACCACTTTCCGAACTGGAAAGTCACTACCCAACCTGGACCATTTTCCAAACTAGAAAATGATTGTCCATCAAGAATCTTGGACCACTTTCCGTACTGGAAAGTGACTGCCCAACCTGGACCATTTTCCAAACAGGAAAATGACTATCTATATATCAATAACATATCAGTGCTCCCTCCCAACCTGGGGACTAATCACTTCTCTTTCCAATAAGGAAGTCATCTCCACGAGTCCCAGCTTGTCCCTTAAGTACGCAAAATTTTCATCTTGGACAGAGGCTTTATCAAAATATCTATTATCTGCTCATTAGTGGAGATATATTGGAGAAGTACTTCTCCCTTCTAGACTTTATCACGCAAAAAATAATGCTTGATCTCAATGTGCTTCGACCTGTCATGGAATACCGGGTTCTCTGAGAGCTTTACACAGCTCAGGTTATCACAATGTTGAGATTTGGTAGCTTGGAGGTACTTCTACATTGGCAGCGCTCAGCATGCGGAAGTGACCAAGCAAATTTTCTCCTAGTGACTTTATAAAGTGATTTTATAAAGTTGAGTCTTTTAATTTCGAAATGTAAAAGTGACTTTATGATGTTATGGGTCACTTTATTAACTTAAGTGACCTCAACGAATGATTAAGTCACGACCATTGATCTCAAGGGTAAGTGAAGAGTCACTTAAGGGAGATCAAGGGTTAAATGAGTTACAATTCGAAATTGCTTAAAGGCAGCTCATTAGGAGAAGGAGGGCGCACTTTTGAAGACAGCTAGAGTGAAGGAGAAGGGGCACAAATCCCAAGGAAGAGTGTTGGCTCAAGGAAGAGCTACAGCAAGGAAGGTTTGGCACGCATCCCAAGGAGCATTGCATCCATTAATACAGTCCATACAGCAGCAATAAAGAGGTCGTACAGCTGTGTAAGTTGGTCATACAATAATGGGAGAGCACAGAAATCGAGACTGTAAGTTTACAGCAGATTGGCACGGATTTCTATGCATATTTGCTGAGTTTTTAATGCTGTTCCGTACAGATTT
Organism: Picea sitchensis; assembly: GCA_010110895.2. Taxonomy (NCBI): domain Eukaryota; kingdom Viridiplantae; phylum Streptophyta; class Pinopsida; order Pinales; family Pinaceae; genus Picea; species Picea sitchensis. The sequence continues at coordinate 693,630 of SNQJ01S0009564.1, forward strand.
CATTTGGCATGATTTTCTATGCAAATGGTGACTGTGTGTGAAGAATTGTTGGCTGTCCTGGGCCGTACAGTCATGGCTGTCCTTCGAAAATACAGTCTAGGACTGTTTGTATAGTGCAGAATTTGTCTGAAAGAAGTGAATCTCTGTGTTGTTAAGGCTGATGCAGTTTGTTGATGTAATAGTTCTGAATTTCCTTGAGCTGAATAAACATTCTTTCTCCTCAAAACTGTCCATATTTTCTGTGTATTTCTTAGAGTGTTTATGCACAGATTTTTGAGCCAAATGTGGGTTACCATCTGCTGTTCATAATTGTATTCCGCTGCTATTTTATTTCAGAACTTGTCTATGGGTATTTCTGTCCATAAAGAACAGTAGTATGGCTGTTGTACCTTTATAGAAGGCTGAAATCTAATTTAGTCTAAGTGGTATGCTGAAATAAGATATATTTCAACATGGTATCAGAGCAGGTGCTCTGAAGTTCAGTGGGCAGAATTTTGGCACTTGGGGCAGCAAGTGATTTGCTGGTGTATTTGCTTGAAGAAGGCAGAAAAGGTTCTTTGTCGGGTGAACAAAGTTGACTTCCAGCATCAGGTTTGAAGATATGTTGGAGGGGATCTCCAACTACCTGCAGTGGAAGGTTAGAATTACAAGAGTTCTCTAGGAGAACTAGTTGTGGTCGTTTGCAAATACCATCATGCTAGTACCTGTGTCAGATCCCATGAAGTGAAGGAAGCCTAGACTCAGTGTTGGTGCGGATAGCCCTCAAAGGCTTCACCAAGGAGTGGAAGGTTTTCGTGAAGTGTGTGGTGGGGAGAGAGAAACTCCCTGACTAGAGCAGATTGTGGGATGACTTTACACAGGAGGAGATCCAGGAGGGGTCTCAGGAGAGGGCAGTGGATGGTGCAGACGACGAGAACATTGCTCTTGTGGGAAAGAGCAATGAAAAGAAGAAGAAAATGAGCAAGGTGAGATGCTTTGCATGTCACAAGACTGGCCACTACGCTAGTCAGTGTCCGAATAAGAAGGAGAAGAAGCCGAAACCAAAGGTGTCATCATCAGCAGAGATTGCAGAGTTGTTGAGAGACATGAGAAGGAGCTTTCTCTCATGACTGGTCCCTTGGGCAGTGGTTGCCTAGTGTTCGAGGACATTGAAGTGTGGTTCGTGGACAGTGGAGCTTCTCGGCATATGACAAGGATGAGGTTAGTGTTCTTTAGTCTTTCAGAAACAGACTTAGACTGTTGTGTGGGTGTTGGTACCGGCCCACAACTTGCAGTGAAGGGGGTTGGAAATGTTAGATTCCAGCTAGAGTCAAGAGGATTTCTGGAGGTTGTCGGAGTATTGTATGTTCCAGAGATGATGGTTAACTTACTCTCAATGTCATCTCTGGAGGTTGATAGATTTGGAGTGGCATTCTATTGTGGCCGAGTATTTCTATATTCAAAGGGAGCTACTCCAGACACAGCAGTGATGCTTGGTGTCGGGTATGAGAGGTTGTACAGGTTGTTGTGTCAACCTTTGTTGGGGTCCAGTGGATTTCTGGACTCAGATTTGGTGTCGAAGAGTTGGCAGGTAGCACGGGAGAGAGAGTTGATACATGGCACTCAGTCTTCTTCCGGGACTCTCATAGGACTCAGCAGGCATGAGTCGACACATAATCAACAACAACTTCCAAGGAGAATGATTGTCCTAGACCATTCCCCCACACTGGCCACAAGGGGAATCGTTGTCTATGGTACATCAGCAATTTGTCGGACCATGACTGTCCGTTCTGGACCATTTTTCAGAACTGGAAAATGACTGTCCATCAAAAATCTTGGACCACTTTCCGAACTGGAAAGTCACTACCCAACCTGGACCATTTTCCAAACTAGAAAATGATTGTCCATCAAGAATCTTAGACCACTTTCCGTCCTAGAAAGTGACTGCCCAACCTGGACCATTTTTCAAACAGGAAAATGACTGTCTATATATCAATAACATATCAGTGCTCCCTCCCAACCTAGGGAGTAATCACTTCCCTTTCCAATAAGGAAGTCATCTCCACGAGTCCCAGCTTGTCCCTTAAGTTCGCAAACTTTTCATCTTGGACAGAGGCTTTATCAAAATATCTACTATCTATTCATCAGTGGAGATATACTGGAGAACTACTTCTCCCTTCTAGACTTTATCACGCAAAAAATAATGCTTGATCTCAATGTGCTTCGACCTATCATGGAATACCGGGTTCTCTGAGAGATTTACACAACTCAGGTTATCACAATATATCACGGTCGAATCCAACACCTGATCAAACAGTCCAGAAACCGGCTTACAGAGCCACATTACTTCCGTACAAGCATCTCAAGCTGCAATATATTATGCTTTTGCAGTGTTGAATGCAACATAGTTTTGTTTCCTGCTAGCCCATGATATTATGGCAAATCTGAAACTGAAACATATCCAAGAAGTACTTCTTCTATTATCTGCACTCCCTGCCCAATCTGAATCGATAAATCCATGCAGTTGTATATTATAACTCAAACGTCCCACGAAGATATTTCAAGGCATGCTTTGCAATTATTCAATTCTCATGACTAGGTTCCACTTGGAACTGGCTCAACATCTTTACAGCAAGGCAAATGTCCAACCTAGTATTCATCGAATACATTAAGGAGCCAATCAATTACCGGTACATGGACGGGTCTACTGGATCAGAGTCTCAACTTCTTCAGATTTGTCATCATGGGAGTTTGCCATGTATTTGCAATCCATCGTCCCGGACTTCTGAAGAACCATTTCGATACACTTCCTCCGTCATAGGAAGTTTTCGCCACGCTTTTGTTGTACATGAGAGGCTCTGCACCAGGTTGCTTGAATCCATACAAGGTCTTTTGCACCAGGTTGCTTGAATCCACATGATCAACCCTGAATAATCATACATAAACGAAATGAACTAAAACATACACAGAATACACCATCCATTCAATCACACCTCAAAATGAACACTGTCCAAGGAATTGGAACAATTCTGTCTATTCTATTCATTCATGAAATAAATTACATAGTATTACAGTTCTTCACTGCATCTTTCTTTTCCTATCTGCTACTCTAAGAAAACTCTATCTCGTGTTCTCTCTGCTACACTCTTCTACTCTGTCTCTCTTTTACAATACAACAACAAATCTATCTAAGGAGTGGCTCCTCAAGCTCTTCTCCGTCCTGTCTGCAACCTATCCTATCAGGTTCTAGCGGTTACCTACCTTGTCATGTTACAATAACTATCAGTTATTACCAGATAAGAGTTGACACTCTCTATCTGCAACTCCTTGCAGTTGTACAAGACTTTTATAAACAAGATATATTTAAAAACGTTGTTCCAAAATATCTCAACAACTCGTTTTGTTTCTGAGTTGAATGTTGATTTGAAACTCTGTCATGCTGAGATGTCATATCCTTGCCTCCACGCTTGTTTCTTTGACTTTGAAGGCGATGCTCCTGCATCATATATTGGGCCAGAATCAATAGAAGTTTGGATAAGAGCACCAACAAATTCTTGTAAAAATGCCTCAATTATTTGGAAGGTTATTGCTACATATTTTTCTCTTATTGGGAGATCGTTGATCTGGAAGCATAGTTAACAAGTTCAAATTCGAATTCGGATTCAAAATTGGTACGATATGGAAAAAAAAATGAGTGAAAATTTTTTAATTCAAAAAAAAATCGTCAAAATTCGCAAATATACTTCACCAAAATTCACGAGTATAATTTTCCAAAATAACAACATCCATGCCTGATCCAACAAGAATCCCTACAATTCTCTTCCATCGTTATTGTTATCTCCTCCTAAATACATCCTAAGATCGAATTGCATGGGCTTCCATTTACTATCTATTTGCAGTCGTGATGATACCTATATGATGGTGGAAGAAGAATTCAACCCATGGGGAAAAAGGCCTTCCCTAACCCCCCCCCCAATTCCTTAATCAAATGTAAAATACATAAGCGACTCAATCCAATGAAGAAAATCAGATCATTATTAAGTGAACCAAAACCCTCTCAATTCAGCCAATGTGTCACCTGGTTTTAGGCCCCATCGCCCTACTTAGTTGACCCTTCTCCAATGTTTAAGTAGAGTTCTATTGTCTTTGAAAGTTGGATGAACTTCTTCTACAGCTTTCTAAGTGAAGTGTGTGAAACTAGCTACGCGGGTTGAGAAATGCTAGGGAGGTTAGCTTGCTGAAGAAGAATTTGAAGGAAAAGGCCAAGCAAAGCGATCTCGTGAAGGCGGTCGTGACAATGAGCCTAGTTAGGCCCAGCAAAGTTTCCGTCTAGACAGCTGGCCTGAAAGCAAGAAGCATGCCCATGGTAAAAATAACAACACAAAATGAGCGAATCGAATTTAACCAAATAATTCGCCTGACGAATCGAACTCCCAAATTTCCGTATTAAATGGCCCAATTCGGCCCAATTTGGTAACTTCTATATAAAAGTTTGGTGATGGTCAAAGGATTAGAATTGGTGTAGATCCATTGGTGGGATTTGGAGTTGATTATAGGTTGCCTGATCATTTCATCAATACCCTAGAAGGGAACAGTATATTTTCTCTTTCTCAAGCAGCAAATACCAACCTTACATCCATCTCAAGTCAAGAGTGAAAATCAGATGAACAGCTTGGTCTTAGAGATGAAGAAGCAGGGATGTGTGAAGGATATATTTATAAGTTTAAAATTAGTCACGCAAGAATCAAGGAGGTTGAAGATGAACTGCTCTGGTGGAGGGACAAAATTGGGGGTACATACTCTCCAAAATTAGGATATAAGACATTATGTGAAGGACTTGATGTTGGTGATCCAGTGTGGTGGTGGAAGAAAATCTGGAAAGATAAATATCCTTTAAAATCTCGTATTTTCATGTGGTTGGTATTAAACAATAAAGTTCTCACATGGGACAATCAAAAAAGGAATAAGTCTGGTCTTGCAAGATGCTCCTTGTGTACGGAAAATGAAAAATCTATTCTACATCTATTATGCTCATGCTCTTATACAGTACAGATTTGGAAGGGATTGCTTAATATAACTGGGCAAAATTTGGATTAGAATGGAATGTCTATTGAGGAATTGAGATGGAAATGTGGCTGTGATGAACTTCAAGGCATTACCTGTGATTATGACCTGAGTGGTATGGCTTTCTAGGAAATCCATTATCTTCGAAGGCAGATATATACTTCCTTTACAGTGTGCAACACAAACCATGAATGTACTCAGAAGTTTCCCACAACAAAAAGCAGAGAAGCCTCTAAGGGTGATTGTGGAGGAGAAAATTGATATATTGGGTACCTGGATCTTTTCTGATGGTGCTGCTCAAGGCGGGCCTCAATTTTGTGGAGCAGCGGGTACAGTTCACCGGTCGGAATCCCATTGGATCAGATTCAAGGCTGGATTGGGAAGAGGTACAAACAACTATGCAAAATTTATAGCCCTGAAGCTGTCTCTTAGGCTGGCTGCAAATAAAGGAGCTCAAAGGGTACAGGTATTTGGGGATTCTCAGTTAGTAATTAACTTGAAGAAGGGTTCTTATCTCTCTAAGAATTTCCTCTTACAACTAATTCTTGATGAGATCCTTACACTTCAATCAGTTTTTATCTCTATATCATATTAGCACATTTAGAGGGAAAGGAACACTCAAGCAGAGGGTCTATCAAACAAAGGGGTCTCCTTGGAGCCTGGTCACAGAAAGATCTGGGAGGAGGAGAATGGCCTTTCTTCTGAATTTGATCAATATCATTTTGAGTGCAATTCTTTATTAGATCTGGGGAAGGTTTCACCTTTTGGAACACTAATAGTTTGGAGTGTTGTCAGTTTCTTTTTATATTTTCCCTATTTACAGGGGATAGATAGAAGGATGATTAGTGGATAGTACAGCTTGTAAAAGTAATAGGACATATAAGAATCTTTGTATGTTTCATTTTTTATTCAGTTTTGTTTTGGATATATATGTAATTTGTGATGATGCCTCTATCAGAGAGTTACAAGCCCTTTTTGAAGGATACTATGAAATGCTGTAAAGCATCTGCAGAGTGTAATTTTGTTTATTATATAATGAAATTATGAATTTTTTTCCACAGGAAGAAAAAAAAAAAAAAAAAAAAGTTAACATTTAAAGCTTGGAAATATCGCTACCCAAGTCCTCCCACCACACATCTTGCATATGCCAATGATAACAATATCAATGAAACTTAAATCCATCAAATTCATTGCAGGATTGCTTTCGGAATGAAATAGCCATGCCACTTGAATTAGTTAAAGACCCTTAAAAGGCATACCTCTTTTTGGTAAATATTCTGAGAAAGCTCTGAGAGCTTATCGGCCAGAAGAACCATCTCCTGACCTATCTTTTGTACTTTTCCCCATAACTGCAAGATATTTTGAAAAATAATGAAATCGTTAAAAAGTTCAACAATCCAACAAACAGCATAGAAAATAACATAAACAAAACACATCTCAGAGTATATTTATTGCAGATTAAAATTTCTTAAAAGAAAGAGTCACCTGAGAATACAATGCAGATAATTGAATTGTGAAAAAAAATAATATATAGTGCAAACAGCACATAGATCTAATAAGCCAAACAAGAAGGCTAAGGTTATGCATATTCTAACTAGAGCATCATGGTGCTGAACCGACAAAATTGATATGGAGTATATCAATGAATGCTGAAGACGAGTATTGACAGACGCCAGTTATATGCCAGATAGAATTCAGCCATACTCATCTGAATAGTTATCATTAATGTCAGGGCCAGAAGTTGTATCGAGAGCAATTAATGAAGCAATTGTTGAGCTAAGCATCAAGAAAAATACTATATAAACCTTTCATATTGCAAAGAGAGACATTATGTTTGTGCAAAAGGGTATTTGATTGTTTTAGACAATTATCCTGCATTTTTAAAACAAAGTAAATTCATTAACAGGTCAATAATACAACCATACAATTTGAAATTAAATCATGAAATTCTAGAACATAAAACTTAGTAAGAACCTTGATATAAGTGGTAAAATATTAAAGAGACCACCCTTGTCAATAGAATGGTAACAAAAGGCAAGTTAAAAATGTAGCATGTATAAAAAAAAATCATTGTCCAAATTCATGAAAGCCTTCAAGATCAGGCATCTTGAATTTAGGTGAAGTGTTGAAATTTCCCAATATAGCTCAGGATGAAACTAATTCACAAGAAGGTTGTCAGCCTTTAAAGAACTCTAATCAACAAGAGGACCTTATTGCGCAATTCAAAAAACAAGAAGCTTTTGATAAACATTCTAACAAATTTGAAGATTTTAAATATCCTTGTCAACAAGGCAATGACAAAACTGAAGAACCAATTAATGAAAGTACAGATAGTCTTGATCACATTCAATTGTTCAAAAATCATGAGACAGCCTTGAAATTGGATGATAATTTTCTTAGAGCTCTCTTTAGACTCAAGTGAGGGTCCCTTATCATGCACGACTCAATATTTTGAGTTTTATCTCCTATTGATCATGATAGTGATGACTTAAACACTTTTTCTGACATTGAAATTCTTAAATGTGAAGTCATACAACAACATAGTTCCTCTCTTCTTTATCACATATTTCCTCCTTAGAGGTCACAAGACCGAATATAGATGGGGGTAGGGTATGTACACCTCTGTAAACTAAGCAGTGAAATCCCTGCACAGAGGGGGTCCCTTGTCCCGCAAACAAGGGGGTCTCATACATCAATTTACCGTCTGGCTAGGCTGTGACCTTAAAAAGGGATTATTATTATTAGTGTAATGTAAGACCTGGAGGAATTTCAGATAACCTCACAAGGATTGTTAAATGTGAAGTCATACAACAACATAGTTCCTCTCCTCTTCATCGCATATTTTTTTATCTTTCTTCTTGGTCGCCTCAAGTTATGGCATTGTGTGCGCTAATATCATCCAAGATGACTTCTCAAATTTAATCAGACATCTTGTTGCATCTCTTGATATATTTGTTGAATTTAAAGCAGCTGCAAGAGCCATTCTCCTGGAGGATGGCATAAGAC
>SNQJ01S0009565.1:6483-53567 GCA_010110895.2 Picea sitchensis
TTCCCACCCAACCATAGGTAGTCATCTATGGACACCACACCCTAGTCAGGTTATGATACCACTAAGGCAAAGAAACAATGCATAATACTCAGGTAAGAATATTGCTAAACCAATATTTCATTGCCAAGTTTTTGAAGACAAAGTGGCCCTTGGCACCCATAATGCATACCCACACAACACAAGGAGTTCTTCCTTCTCTGCTTAATAGTCCCTAAGAAGTATCCTCCATTTAGTATTATTTAGTGTGTGCATGGAAAGGTCCATGCTAATGTCCCTCAACTTCAGTAGAAATTATCTTGATTCTTGGCTTTTCCCAGAGCTCTCATGGTTTTTGTATCACATGTTATGGAACCTTCTTTCTTAGCAAGAACTCTCATTTTTCCTCTTCCAAAAATTATCTACCCTCTCCCATTCAAATTTCCTTCGTGTTGCATGAGTGAAAGATGCCAAGAGATTCCTAATTCAACTCTTCCTTGTTCCAAAAATGTAGGGAAGACAACTTGCTAATTTTTAGGAAATGGTGGCTTAGATTGAGGAATTTGTTTCGTCCACTCCTCTTAACCTCTTTTAACTTTGCAAACTTAGATTTTGAAATGAGTGAAGGTTCAAGGTAACATAAGGTAGATGTTTTTAGGAATAAAACCCCCTTAGACCTCCTCAACTTTCCCCTCTTCTGGTATCATAGCCCCTTTATGCACTCTTGCTCCACTGATCTTGGTCATTTTTTGTTAACTACAGATTTAAAATACTTACAATATTCAAGAGGGTCAATCCAGGATGTTACATCCCCTCCCCCTTGGAATAACATAGTCCTCTATGATCTATTATTGCAATAATGTTTATGTCATCATTCTTCAGTTATACCTGCAATGCCATTCTCTTTGTTGTCTTGGTACACAACATTCCAGGATTACCTACAACAATATTCCAAATAAACATATATCATATCCCTTTATATGCATGTAATATTGCATCAATATGACATCCAATCTATGATTTTTAAGCTCCTAGATTAAACGTATATACTCATAACACGGGATAAAGTATATAATTCAGTACAATACTTATCTTTACGAATATGTATATGTCTTATATGGTTGTCGTCGATAGAACTCAGTTCATTGTTTTCTAAGACATACTCAATGCACTCATTATCCCAAATAGCATGTAACATGAATCTCTCACAACATATTCATTCAAGTCTCCTCTTCCTTGAAGTTACTCACCCTCTAGGCTCAGACAACCCCTTCTCTGCTAAACAATCCCTCGGGAAATACATCATCTTCCAAGGCTTCCTCACATAGGAAGGGTACAAAGACTTATAGAGTCTTATAGCCAAGTTGTCCCTCTGGCTTGCTCTAACATAGCATAGCACATCTAAATGGAAATCAAGGCACATCATAGGGTTCCAGTGTCACTACAATGGCATTATTTCCATGCTTTTCAGCTTCAACACCCATCATTTGTCCTTCCTATACATATTCATCATCTCACATGTATCATATACATACAGTTACTATGAGATATCACCATTAATGATTTCAATCATAAATCGTTTGTTTCATACATGTTTCATATAGAAATAAGATTTCACAAGTATGAAATTATTCTCATAATGTTTGGTTTTTGCATGTGGTAGCACACAGTATTCATTATGGACTTACACTCATCACCATATCCAAGACCATCCTACCTTCAATCTAAACTTTCAATCAACTAAAGAAATGTAAGTATTCAAGCATATAATCCTTTCATTACAACATTGACAACAACACAAAAGTCACTTCAAACATAACATACAAATTTCATGAATGCATTGCAAAGATTCTAACCATCTTTGCATACCAAAGGTTTCTTCCTTTTCCATACCCCACAAATATCAATGACACACAAGCATTTATCCATGAATACCTTATTTAAAAATATAAAATATGTATGAAGGAATCCTTACCCAACTCCTTTAGATTGCATGCTATCATTAGTTTTCATACTAGCGCAGTTGTGGCCATCAACATCTCCCGATGTTACCTGATCAAATTATGCCTTATGTATTCTCACTTGATCCCTTCATCAACCATATCGGCAAGCATCCTCTTCTATTTTTCCTTTGCACAATTTTGTATACAACAGACAACTATATCATCAACATCTTCAACCGTTCCTCAAATGTTTTTCCCTAGTCGGACTACAAATGATTCTGTGAAAGTTATACTAGCAACAATATCATTTCCACAAGTCTGTGTCTTCTCAAGCGAGATGGAACTAATACTTTAATGAAGTTATTTGTATTGAACCCTTTTCACTCTTTAAAAAAGTAAAGAACCTTGATCTCCACTTTCACCAATTGTTTTCTTGCACCAAAAACTCTTAATATTAAAATGAAATGACACATTTAAGACCCGAAACAACCTGATATATTGAAAAATTTATTCATATATTTTCAACCAGCAACATAATGCCAGTCCAAATATCATCATATTATGGTACAAATCACTATTTACACAAGTTTCATAATTAAGATTATTCTAATGAAAGTTAAAGAAGGCCTATTTCCTACTAGAATAATGCAACATAAGTAGAGTGGTTATTATGTTTAGATGCTAGTTTGAAGAAGTATACCTGAAGGGTTGGCGATGGGACATGATTGCAATGGTGAAAAAATGTCTTCCCAAGGATAGACATGGAACAAATACCAAAGTGTAAAAGTATTCATGAAAACAATTCTAGCAATGCAAATGGTGTAAAAATGGGGTTTGTGAGCTTCCATGCCAATGATAGAACGGTGGTAAAAAACTTACTGATGAGTCAAATACTTATGCACCATAATAGGAGATCACAATGTGGAAGAGACTAAGAAGATTAATCAAATGGTGTAAACGGGCTAAAAATGGAGTTGGTGAGTTGTTGACTGCTCCAAAAGAAAATTAGGGTTAGGCGTATAGACAAGGCTTGGCACGTAAATAAAGAATCATTTATGCATTCTCAAGTTCATGTTTGGACTAGTGCCCTAATTCTTTCAGAGATTGTGGTGTGTAATTGGAATAGCAGTTTTTTATTCCATGAATTCCAAGTAAGATATCACAGCTCGCTCGTTATTTCTATCTAATTAATTTTTTGGATTGGGGCTCACATGACTCATGTGAAACCATTTTAAGGATTTTCATTGGATCACATGGGAATTGAGGGAACAATTGTGCCAAAGGCATGGTAATTCCCTAAACAATTGTGCCTTACATGGGATGTTATCCTTACTTAGCAAGAAATTGTTGTAACTATTTGTGAAATAATTGTGAAAATGATGCGATAAGTAGGTAAACAAGCATGCCATGCACAAGACAAGAGACCACTCTGGTGCGCAGGTTAATGGCACGACTGGTCATCAAACAATTGTGTGAACAACATGACTAATGGGAAAATAGTTACATAACTTATGCATGAGGGTGGTTTTTAGTTCACACAACTTACTTGCACATTTTAAATAGATATGAAGTCACACAATTGACAACTATTTGTGTAAAATTCATGCAAATGGTGCAATATAAATCCAGAAAACCATGTAAGTTTGACATAAATTTTTATGTTTATCTTGGCAAGTTTGAGAATATGCTAGTTCGTTGGATAGAGTGAGATTGTGATCAGTTGCAGAGGTAGGTGGCCATGTCAACTATATTATATAGGTATTTGGTAGAGTATGGGCTACTTAAGTTCTTTGAGTGCCCAATGATGTGCTCCATTGAGGAGTTACTACAGTAAATCATATGGATGTGGATATGAGATGAGGAGTATTTCATGGTTAGGAGTTAGTGCTTCGATTTGATCTTGATTGATGGCTACTTCTTGAAAGGGCTCATGATCAAGGAAGTCAAAGGAGATATTCACCCCTAGATGGAAGGGGTGAAAATGATAGACCAACAAATTGTCGAGCATGAGGTGGATGCTAGTGCAAAGGTTGATGAGGTGGTTTCATTCACCAAGCTCAAGAACTTTGGATAAAGACCATTGTAGTTGCAATGGTATGAGTGTTCGGGTCTCTTCCTCCCACAAGATCACTAGTGGGCAAATGGTGGTCACGGAGCAAGTGCTAACTAGGAATCGTGTTGCCTAGGCCTCCATTCTCTTAGTCAATGTACGGGAGGAGTAAACCCACTTATTTGAATGGGGCCATGGAGATTTTAATTTTAGATAATTGATTAGCTCATTTTATTTGAGCAAGTTCCCTCCTTCCCACTACCTCGTGTCATCAAGGAGGGAGACTTGCAAGAGACACATATGCATTGTTGCATGAGTTGATGATTCACCTAGGTGGAGGTGAGGTGGGCTAGGTGTTCACGCCATGATTCACCATGGTTTGGTAGATGTAATCCATTGTGATTTTGGAGTACTCCTATGTGGGTATGGATTTTCATGCCAATCCTAAGCTACAAAACCTTTTGGGAGAGGGTTTGGGTCCTATCGATGAGCACTCATATTTTACTTTGAATAGTTCCATTATCATAAATAGTTAACTACATGGTTCCTTCATCTACTATGGGTATGAGATATTAATGGATTTTACTTGCTTTGTGTAGATGTAGGACCATTGGGACTAGTAGTAGGAGTAGTGGTGCCAATAGTTCCAATAGTAGGAGGGTGGTGAGGACAACATCACTACTAAACTCTAGGTCCCTTTATGCCCTGAGGTGGATAGTAGGAAAATCTATTATAGGATCTGCAATGATGGTTGGATGTGGTACTACAAGGAGTATCAAAGCGGGGTTCACAGGATTTGAGTGACGAAATCATAGATGTCTATGTTAGGATTCCTAGAGAGTTGAAATTGATCATGTAACGACCCATGATGGTTGGAAAGTTCATGTATGATCTAGCTAGTGGGAGAGTTGTACGAGTTACGGATGTACAATTGGTTAGGGACCTAGAACTCTTAGCCAGAGACCCCACTCCATGGGAGTGAGGGGTTGTTGTATGGGCTAGATGACCCATTTTTGTAGATTTGGATTTTGATGTATATGTATCTCGATGGGGGTGAGACACATTTGATTATAAATTGTATTATTTGGAATAGCTCAATGGGGGTGAGACACATTTTGATTATAAAATTGTATTATTTGGAACACACACACACACACACACACACACATATATATATATATATATATAGAGAGAGAGAGAGAGAGAGAGAGATTGATCTATAAACTATCATGGATATTCCATTGGAATAGTTCATCACAATAGATCTGATAATTAAAATTGAAATATATACTATGAAGGTTAAATTCCTTTAGATTCCAGAATATTAGTTAATGATTTTTTGCTTATGCGTGAAATAGATAAAATGTGGAAAATAGAGAATAGTAAAATCCAATCACGCACCATCCACAAAATAACACAAATATTTTCTCTGGGAAACCCTTACGGGAGAAAACCCAACTAAAAGGTGAGGCTACTATGCTCTCTTTTCTCTATTATGGAAATAATGCAAGTACAAAGGAGAAGGCACTCTCTATGGAGTTACTTGAGACTTGTGGCTTGTTAGGCTACTACAGAACATTAACCCCATATGTTATGCTCTCTAATTTTCCACTCCCAGTTGTCCTACTCTGTTGTGGAACAAAATACAATAACATAGAATGGTACCCCTTCTCCTCCTAGTGGCCCAGTATTTAACATAGCCCGATAGCCATCTAGAGGTAGGTTTTATACTTCCTCAACCCTCAAATGTGATAGGGTTATGGACCTTCTAAAATCTTCTTGAAATTGTGTATGTGGCTAGCCCCATATGTGTGAGTAACAGGGGCTGATGTGGCATCCTCTCGCACCATGGTGGTCAACACGGTAGGTCAACTTATGGGATGCATAAATTTTTCATATGAGCTCTGATTGACAGGATTTTTGCATCATAGGAAAGGTCTCAATTGTAGAATAGTGTCACGGGTCGTAGCTACGCTAGGAAATTTTTAACCCCAAAAAATGTTGTTTGATGCCTCAAAATGGCTAAGGAAAGCTTCGAACCCCAATTTTCCAAACTGGGACCTGCCACTAAAATGACCATGCAAGTTGATTCCTCCAATTTTTTCTACTTTGAAAGCATCAAGATGGATGACAAATAATAAAATGATTCAATCCAGATCAGACATGGTTTTTGGCCTTGATGATTATTTACACTTGTGTGCGATGAAACAAAATGTGTTTCATTTTACTTTACATGTTTCATGGATATCTAACAATGATATATGTACATGTTATGTGTGTTTACTTTTGTATTGTAAATAATTTAATGTGATAAATGCTAATCCATAATTTTATTTGCAATATCATCTATGAATTGCTTGTGATGTCGATGAATATTTATGAACGTGATGCTATCGAAATTCTATGATAGAAGAATAACCCTTAAATATTTCTAAAAAGACATGGATCACGAATGTGGTAAAATGTTATTGAACTACTCTATGAGGAGTTGTGAATCAAGGTGAACACTAAGATGGTGTATTACATCAATAAGTAATCTTATCACAACATCATAGTCAACTTAATTATTGGTGGCAAAGCCCAAGCAGACACTACTTAAATGGAGTAGTGTGTGGGAGGATGAGTACATAGCTCATATAACCAAGGCCAAATTCAAAGTCCAACAACTAGTACCATTGGTAAAGCCAATGTGATACATGAGTTGAGTGACCATTTGGATCAAGTGAGAAAGTGAACTATTCAACATGAAAAACAATAAAAATGTGAAGAAGACCATAAATAAAATAAAATACAAAGCCAAAAAATAAGACAAAAAGGGTACATATATACAAACAAATGGGTGGTGTGAGTGATATTAGGGGTAGAACCTCTTCAAATATAACCTATTAATGGGGTCTTTGAAGAGGTCTCCTTCCAGAAAAGCAAGCATATATGCCCCCTTCTCCAAGAAATGATTGATGATGAAGGGGCCATGCCAAAGGGATGCAAAATTTCTAGCTTCTAGATTTTCATTGGTTGCATCATAGGTAAGAACTAGATTGTGTTTTATAAGGCACTAGATGTATTGTAATAAGTAAAAACAAAAATATTGCAGCAAATATGAGTGGAACAACAAAATAATGAGAATAACAACACCAACAATAATACCTTTATTGAATGAAAGCTATGTTCACATGCCTCTTCGAGGGGGCAACCTCTAGCAGAGCATAACTCTCTTACAATAATTCTCAAGACAAGACTTTATCATGCCTTCTACTCATATTTATACTATTATATCTTCTAAAGAACATTCTAGATGACAATATTTCTAGAAGTAGAAGCTTCTATTAAGTCTTACTATATTAGACTTGTTCACATTATTAAATAGGCATTATTAATTAGCGTCAGCCTTTATTACATAGAAAATATATTACTCTACCTATGTGAGGGGTTAGGGATGTTAGGTCCCTATCACGCCCTCCCCCTTGAAGAAAAACCTTATCCTCAAGGCTTGAGATGAGGAAATTGTTTCAGAATGGTAGTTGGCTCCTAGGTCGCATCTTTTGGAGTTGTATCCTTCCAGTTAACTAACACTTCCTTGATTGTGGAATAACAAAGACGACACTCTCGGTGGCCCAAGACTACTTATGGCTGCAACCAAATGGAACCTTCTTCATCCAACTCAGGGAGACTGGTTTGAGTCTGATACTTATGTCCAATCAGTTAATTTAAGCATGAGACATGAAAAACAAGATGGAGCTTAGAATGATTGGGTAGAGCTAGCTAGTAGGCCACGGGCCCCACTCACTTGGGAATTGTATAAGGACCATAAAATTTGGGAGAAATTTTCTGACAGTGATCATCTTTGAGTGAAGTCTTCTTATAGCGTTCGAGACGAAGAAATATATGGTCCCCTTCAGCGAATTAACGTTCAGAACGACCCTAATTTTCTTGTTACGTCATGTGATTCTGAGCCATGGCCAGATTTTCTTTGAGGGCAGGGAGAATGGTCATTGATAATGTAAGATTGTTTTCAACCTCATGAACCTTGGATACACCTATCATGTAGGAGAGAGTCAACATTGGATTTTTCCCGTGGACTACTTCAAAAGGAGTCATGCAAGTGGCATTATGGTAAGATGTGATGTACCACCATTCAGCTAGGGGTAACCACTAAGCCCACTAATTTTGTATGTTGGAAGAAAAACATTGTAAATATGTTTCCAAACACTTGTTGACAGCTTCAGTTTGTCCATAAGTCTAGGGATGATAGGTGGTGTTGAGATGCAATTAGGTTCCCTGGAGCCTGAACAATTCTTGTCAAAAATTGTTGATGAAAGCGAGGTCGCAATCAAAGACAACAGAATGAGGCATGCTATGGAGTTTGAATATATTGTCCATAAAAATTTGAGCCACTATGGATGTGGTGAATGGGTGTTGAAGAGCACATAAATTAGAATAATTGGAAATCCGATCTACTAGCACCATGATGACTGACTTATTATCTGATTTAGGTAAGCCAACAAGGAAATCCATAGAAATATCCCTCCAAATAGAAGGGGGAATCGGGAGCGGTTGGAGTGTGTCTAGAGATTTGACTGTTTTTCCCTTATGGCGTTGACAAGTATCACATTTAACCACAAATTTGCAGATGTGTTGTTTCATAATGTCCCATAAAAAAAAACGTTTGACCCTTTCATAGGTTTTGGTAAACCCTGAATGCCCAATTGCAGGTGAAGGATGCAACTTAGAGAGAATTGTGGATTTAAGGTTCAATTGTTTGCTTAAATACATGTGACCTTTATAGAAAAGCTATTCATTGTGCCAAGAGTACCATATAGAAGCTTGAGGATCCTATTGCAATTTTTGGATCAGGCTAGAAAGTTTGGGGTCTTTCAACCACTCCTCGCAAACATCTTGAAGCTAGTATGCCATAATGAAGTAGAGGGAAAAGAGGGACCCTTCTTCTTCATATTTCCTTTAAAGAGAATCAACAACCACATTTTATTTACCCTTCTTATAAATTATTTCATAATCATATCCAAACAGCACGGTCACCCATTTTTGTTGCTCCGAGGATGAAATTCTTTGTTCCAGAAAATACTTGAGGCTACGATGATCAATTTTAGTTTGAAAGCATTGCCCCAATAGATAAAGATTTCAAAGATCCACTGCGTGCAAAATAGTCAACATTTATTTTTCATAGGTGGACTGACCCAAATGTCTCTCTGATAGTTGTTTGCTAGTGAAATACAAAGGTCTACCATCTTGCATGAAGATTGCCCTGATTCCTTTCCTTGACTCATCACATTCCAAGACAAAAGTATTGGTGAAGTTGGGTAGTGCTAGGACAGGGTTTATGCACATAACATATTTCAATGCTTGGAAGGATTGATCAGCTATTGGATTCCAACTAAAAGCATTCTTTTTAAGGAGAGTAGTGAGAGGAGCTACAATTTTACCATAATTTTGAACAAATTTGAGATAATAACTCGTTAAACCCAAGAAAACACGCAATATTTTAAGAGTTTTAGGGAGAGGCCAATCCTTCATAGCTTCAATTTTCTTAGGATCCACTCGTACACCATCCTTTCCTACAATATGACCCAGGTACTCAACTTCAGAGGCGCCAAAAGCACATTTAGATTGTTTGAGAAAAAGTTTGTTCTTAGACAATATGTAGAGAAATTGATCCACATGGGCGAGATGGGATTGCCAAGTTTTACTATAGATGAGGATATCATCAAAGAAAACTAATATAAAATGATGGAGGAAAGAACAGAAGACATGATTCATAAGACTTTGAAAAGTGGAGGGGGAATTACATGGGCCAAGTGGCATGACCAAGAACTCATAGTGACCCTCATGAGTTCTAAAAAAAATCTTGGGGATGTCTTCCTCTTTCATGCGCATCTCGTGGTAGCCATAACATAGATCAATTTTTGTAAAGTATTGGGCACCACTCAATTCATCAAAAATTTCATCAATGACATGAATGGGAAATTTGTCTTTGAATATGAGTTTGTTGAGAGAACGAAAATCAAGACACGTGTACCAAGTTCCTTATTTCTTTAGTACCATCACTACTAGATAAGAATAGGGGTTGGTACTAGGACAGATAACACCTACCTCTAGAAATTCTTGAACAATTTTCTATTTTCATTTTTTTGGGAAATGGGATAACGATAAAGGCGAACAATGGGAGGAAGATTGTAAGGTACTAGATGAATGGAATGATCACGGGCACCGTGGGAAGGAGGAATTTCATGGGGAGTGTTAAAGATAACTTGGTGTTTGGAGAGTATAGATTGGAGGTCAAGGTGCACAGAGGGTGTCTCAACAATGTGAATGGAATGGAGTTGGGAAATAATGCAAGAGTGACCTTTTTTTAGTAGCTTTTCCATTCGATGGGAACTGATGATCTCAAGTGAATCTGATTTGATGCCTTGGAATTTATATTGTTGTCCCTCTTGTTGTAATTACATGGTTAGGTCTTTAAAGTACATGAGGATGGGACCGAGAATGCGTAACCATTCAACACCAAGCACAATCTCACAACTACCCATGTCGATAGCAAACATATGAGATTCCAGGTGGTACTGACCAATTTGTAGGTGCACATTTTCACAATGCCCACCATATTTCATTGAACCGCCATTGGTAATCATGATTTGAAAATTGTTGAATGCACAGATATAGCAATTGATTTCTTTGGTAATGCAGCGATGAATAAAATTATGGGTGTTTCCACTATCAATGAAGATTATGATCTTCATGTGCTTAATATAGCCAATTAGCCTGAGGGTTTGGGGAGCAGAGAAGCCAGTGAGGGCATGCATCAAAATCAACGGTTCAAATTATGGTGGATCAAAGGGTGGAGTAGGGTCATCTGTAGGAGGTAGTTCTTCCACCAGGGAAACTTCAGCCTCCTTGTCAACAACATCCTCAAAAATGGTCATAAAAATCTTTTGTTCCTTACACTTGTGCCCTGAAAAAAAATTGTCATCACAATTATAACAAAGACCCTTGAGGTGGTGTTCAACCATTTATGCTCGAGTTTATTTTTGGATCTTGAGAGGAGTGGCATGAGGGGAAGGATTGGTAGGTCGAGGGTGAGGAAGAAAAGAGGGTTTTTATTTTTGGGAAAATACAACGTGTTGTGCTTCCTTGGCACGTTGAGTAGATTCCAACCAAGTCTGGGGGTGATCCATGAGGACCTGAGTTGAAAGTTCATCCTTTAGGCCACTGATAAAGAATTCCCTGAAGAAGGCATCAGAATTGCCCTTTGTTCTGAAATCCAATTGATCAAATGTGGTGATAAATTCTTCCACGGTACTAGATTGTTTTAACTTGGTCAAATGGCCCAAGTAGTGTTTGTCGGTGTCAAAGCATTCATAAAGTTCGGCCACAAACTATGTCCAAGAAAAATACCCTTGGTGTGATTTTATATGCCATTGCCACCATTGCCAACGTTTAGGATCTATATGGAGGACACTGTAATGAATTTTGGCCAAGTCATCAATGATGATGCCATGCAAGGATAAGTAATGTTCCATTTGAGTGGCCCAACAAGTGAGATAGGAGCGATCAAATTTATTCACTTCCACTCTTGGAAGACGCAGAGCGCGATGAAGGGGGTTGGACTAAAAAGTCTTGGAAATGGAGGAAGCAACAACCTATGGGTTATAAGTTTGTTCACGTGAGGTAAGGCATCCGAGAATATTCGATGTTGCTAGAATCTTGGCAGCAAAGGATTCAAGATGGCTTTCGATGTGGGCATTGATTTCCTTCTTCATGTCCTCTTTCATGTCTTCCATTTTGGTGTATATGGTGGAATTGAGGTAGTTTTTGATGCCTTGGTTGCGGGTGTGTGCCATGGTGAAAGGGAAACATAGGAATGGGGTGGGTAGGTCCACATAGAAAATGGGTTACTGGTGAAGTGTACCACTACAATCAGTGCAAAGAGAGGAATCCAATGGAATAGGTGGGAAATAAGGATGTCGTAAAGGGTGGATGGGTCCATGGAAAAAAAGGCTTACAAGTGATAGATACCACTATGATCAAGGTGAAAAGGGGAATCCAATGGCATAGTCCCAAATACAGGTGTCTTGAAGGGGGTTAGGTCAAGAAAAATGCTTAAAAATGATATATACCACAGCGATCATGGTGAAGAGAAGAATCCAAGGGGATAGGTCTTGAATAAGGGTGTCAGCAGGACCACTATACTCTTTTTTTTTACCTCTATAGAGTTATACTCTAGCCTGAATAATATTGTAGTGACAATTTTCCCAAATTGTTCATAGGAAAAATTGTGTAGGAATATTGTAACCATAATGCAGGAGGTAGGGTTGCATGGTAATATATCTCTTACGTTCCTTTTCTGTTATGTTCCTTTCCCAAGAGTTGGGGTTTTTAGGGTTCCTATAGACAAGGGTTTTCCCTGTGCTATAGCTCTCTGATATATGTGCAGGGTTGAACAATAGTACTTGGCCAATATCGCAGGGTACCAACTAAGGAGGCTCAACCATACCCTTAGTTTAACTACCCGATTACCTAGGTCCTAGAGAGTATATTCCCGAGTGTTGTTTTATGTGTCACTATAATAGTTAGGTGGCTAATCGGTTGATCTAGAGCTAGTTTTAAGATGCCTAGGGGATTCTTATTATACCTGACAATACATGGGAGTGATGGTCGTGTACAAATTATGTCTGATGTGGTACTACTCAAAGGGGTACCAATAGGGGTTACATAGGTTTCCAACAAGGTAAAACATTTGCTTCAAGTAACCCCATGAAACTATCTATATTTCCCATGTGTAGCCTTCACTGCCATAGTTTTACTTGTTGAGCTACAAATCTCTATTCTTTAAAGATGTCGGTAGTACATGTTTCTACCCTGGAAAAAAAAATCCCATAATTTCCATAGAGGAAAGAGCTTTGATACCACTTGTAAGGTACCAGCTATATTGTAATAAGCAGAAATAGAAATATTGAAACAAATACCAACTGAAGAACAAAATAATGAGAATAACAAAACCAATAATAATACCTTTATTGAATGAAATACATGTTCACTTGCCTCTTCGAGGGGGCAACCTCCAGTAGAGCAGAGCTCTATTACAACAATTCTCAATACAAGACTTTCTCATGCCTTCTACTCCTATTTATACTAATTATATCTTCTAAAGAACATTCTAGGGGAATATCTTTCTCGAAGAGAAAGATCTTTCTAGAAGCGGAAGCTTCTATTAAGTCTTCTTACAATAGACTTGTTCACATTATTAAATAGGCCTTATTAACTAATATCGACCTTTATTACATAGAAAATATTGTATTCTACCTATGTGAGGGGTTATGGAGGTTAGGTACCTAACATGTTTACGAAAGGTGCAAGGGAAAACTCAACAACATAGTGTGATTTTGAGTGTTTCTTCATGGCATCATTGTTCTACAATGAGGCATGACAGTTTTTGTATGTGTGTTCTAAAGCTACTAGCCTTTGCTTTAAGTTATTGGTGTGAGGGAGGAGTTCAATGGCCAAATGGAGAGGGGGGATCTCATATTCAATAGGTAGAACTGTCTCAACTCTATGAACAAGATGAAAACATGTGATCGTAATAGCGATATTGATGGATTTTTGGTATACCCATAAGGTTGAGAAACACAATTGGTGCCAGTTAGTTTTATGTTTGGTGATTTTCCACTGCAACATTGTTTTAATGGATTTATTGACAACATTGATCTATCCATTAACCTATGGATGATACAAAGTTGCAAGCTCATGAGAAAAAACTAAATGAAAAGCTAACTCTTTGAAGACTTTGTTCTTGAAATGTATGTTGTGGTGAGAGACCCAATACATGGCGACACCAAAGAGAGTGATGAGATGGTTAAAAAAGAAGTTAGTAGACATGTCCAACTTGTTATTGAAGGTTAGCATAGCCTCGTTCCACTTCATAAAATAATCAATGGCCACAATGATGTACTCATGGCCACCGCTAGATGTAGGGTTGCATGTCATAAGTCAATCCTCCATTTGGAGGTTGAAGCTTGTGGAGAAATTTGAGAATTCTTAGAACAAATATTTTCTTATAAAAAAAATTCTTAGAGTCATATTGTGAATTTATATTCTTATATTCTTGGGTATGCAAGGCTAGGAGATTGAAAGATTTAATGGAACTAGGAAGCTAGCTAGTGTACAACTAGATTAACAAGAGTGGAGATTGGTAATCTATTAGAGGATATCAAAACATATTTTTGGCATTCGTTAGGAGTACAATTTGATACCCTTGAAACTAAAAGGAAGCAAGAAGAGGTAGATAAATCTCTGGCAATCTTTTGCTCCTAAGTGGTAGGGAGGTTTAATTCCACTTTGGGCATCAAATGAAGGAGAAGATAGAGACTTGTTATTGCTATACTACTGCTCCATTCTTAGACATATTTGGCATTCAAACAAGTAGTTTTCGATGAATTGTTTCTTAATGGATGTTAAACATTATCTATTTTAGTTATTTATTATTTTTGTAAGCATGTTCAAATGTATTTGTTGGAGTTATTGGGATTAAGAAATTGATCGATATAGCATGCCTAAATCAATGTAATTGCGTAGATATACCATCAATGACTAGTTTCATGCTTGTGTTCATGTTCATATGGAGTTTATGATGCATATTAAACAAGTAGGGTTTAATGGGACTTACAATTGGTACAAGAGCATCAGTTTCAAAACTGGGCCGAGAGGGAAACCAGCCAGCTATGTGTTTGTTGAAGTGAAATTAAAAGTTGTAATCATAAACAAAGAAGAAAAACACAAAAAATAGAACAAATAAAATTTAGATTTAGATCACAAACCCTAAAAATCAATGAACATATCTTAGAAGAATAAAATTTGTTTGAAATTACATCGAGACCCCTCCACTTTATCCTATACCATGCAATTCTTTGTCCTTGAAGATTTCCCCTGTGAACGTATAATATGCTTTTTTTGGTTTCCTACATTTTCCATAGAGCTCAAAGACTATCAGAGTCTTGGTCATTGTAATGTAAGTTTGATAAGTTATACTTTGAGTAGCAATGCCATGATTGCCTTTCATTTCATGTGATAAACTACTTTTAAATTCCTAGGCTACAAATAGTTGTGGTGAGCTTGCTACATACATCGTGCACATCCTTTAATTTATCACTTACAGATGAAATGAAACTAGTGTTTTGTGCCCTTCTTTGCATCAATTTACACAAAAAAAGTTTTGAAGTGCCACGTAGCAGTGGTATTATCGACATCGATTAATTTAATACACTTTTATATTTTGTAATTGATATGAAGCAGTGTACAAAGCTTGATACGATAGCCATGTATTCATGGTGGCCAGATTGAGTTATAGGTTGATGTGTTATAGTCCACCATGTCTCAATATTTTGGTTTTTGTTTTTGCCATCTAAGATTATTCAATTATTTATAGGCTAAAATTGAACCAAATTTGGGCTCCGGGAGGCCAAAACAAGCCAAATTAGGGCTCTAAGACTTGTTTTTTAATCCTTTATCAAAGTGACTTGAAGTAAATTTCCATGTTCACCAAAGAGGTCATATATCAATCATCTATAATTATTCTAGGTATGAATTCCACACAAATTTGGTGAAATTCCCACCATATGTTGAATTTGGAGGGGCTCTTGCTTAGCAAGGGCTCCCATGATTAAAATTAAGGCTTAACCTTTATATATCTCCACTTTCCAATGATCTTGATTGAGGTCATCACTAAACCACATCTCAAGCAACTTCCAAACCCCAAGTAAAGGTTTGCCACCACTGCCTCCCATTACAAAAATCATTTTATTGTTCATGCACAAATCCAAGGCCAGCCTCAAGGCATAAACACATTTTCCTTACTTAAGGGTAGGGGTAAAAATATCCAGCAAATATTTAAGATTGATTTGCACTTTGTTCCACATTGAAGCAAGCAATTATCATAAAATAAAAATAATACCATCCTAAAAGGGTTTATGTTAGTTATGATATATTGCTAGATTTCAGGTATGGTGAGGCTTTTCTAGCTACTAGCAACTGAAAAATTAGTCATAACATTTATGAATTCTAGGAATCCTAGTGACAGATATCATTTGCATTATGTGAATCACATGTCTTGGAAAGATCTAAATGCTTAGTTTGAATTGAAACATCCTAATCTTTTCTTTGACTTACTTCTCTTTGTGATATCTTTCTAGATGTTATGGATGACCCACCTCTTTTCCATCTTCTCACAACTCATCTCTTACATGATTATAATTATTTAGAATACTGGAAGATAATCGTTATTCAATATATTATAAGATAGGTTATGCATGGCATGGATTTTAGTTTATACTTTATTACACATTGTTGATTGCATTTTTCGTTTCTAACATAGAGGTATTTGAAGAATGCACCTAATAATCCTTTCTTTAGGATTTCAAAAGAGAATTTGTTAAAATGAGTCTACTATGAAGAGAATAAGTAATGGTATTCTCGAGGTTAGATTTTACTAGGATTGACTACTATGTGCAGTTGGTTTGGGTTTATGTGTTTGATTGCATCCATAATGCGGAACCTAATACATCATGTGAAATATGGATTAAGTAAGAGTAGGTATGTGTGTGTACCCTTAAAGTTAATTGATAACTTCATTCGGTTGTAAGCATCCAAGTTAGGGGATGGTGTGATATTTTGAAGGTAAGGTCAAGATGTCGTGATAGCGACAAACAAGTGTCAAAATTAAATCAAAGTTTCTTAATAAACTTGGGAACCTTAATTAATAATCAAGACTAAGGAAAACAAATAAAATACTAAGATAATGCATAATATAGTTTTGGTTGTCAAAATCCAAAATATGGAACATGTTGATGTTTATATTGTTTAAGATATCAACAACAACCTCGCGAGGATATAAATCCCCCTGCATTTTTAAAGAGGTGATACTCCTCTATTATTTCTTGAAATAAATTATGAAAATACAGTTTAAAACGAATGAAAGGTATATTCACAGATAAAGGTTCCTGAGAAGAGGACCAAGACCTTATTTTAAACTAAAATGTGATATATTTACAATATTATATAGAAATAAAGAAAACATCATGTCGTTTTAACACATTCCTCACATCCTCACAATATAAGCAAGATTTGGTCACATTCATAAGACAGAAAGATATAAGTCCACAATGTAGAGAACTTTAAATGAGTATCGCATTTAAAAATGAAAGAGAATATGATAGGCACACTCCAAAAATCTCATACTTAGAAATTCAAAAGTCTGAGAAATCATTAAACTTGCTCCCCGAAATAGTTCTTTGGGGAGTCCAAAAAAATAACTCTTTGGTTTTACAATGAAAAGTAAAATTGAAATGAAAGCATTCATCCAAATGGATTGGGATGGGGCTCTCATGGACCTTTAAATGATAGACCTTGACCTGGAATAAAAGGAGGAAAATGATCAGAAATCGGTTATGAATTCTCAAAGAAAGAAAAGACACAAATGGGTGATTTCTAAGTGAGAAGTATAGAAGATGGAGATTATGAAAGGTCGTCGCTTGACTTACTATGATGGAATATCTCATCCTTCATCTGTTGTCTAGGATGTCTTTTATATTTTACTTTGTTGGAACTACCTAACCGGTTGCAACTGCTTCTTCTTGATCTGATTTAGTTATTTTAATTAAGGCTTTCTTTAACCAATTCTCGATATATTCTTTCATTGGTGCCATGGTTATTTCTTACCTTACTTTAATATCAAATAATGAATTTTCCAAATCTTTAAAATTCATCAAGAGTTGATGAAGGGTATCCTCAATGTCTTCATTTTTGTTCACATAACTAACTAACCAACTCTCTACCTTTGTTTCTGAATATTCAGTCACGTTGTTAAACTTTTATGTTGATGCAATTTTTAACGAGTCCAAATTCTTCTCCATTTGTTCCTTCGACAAGAGTATTGTATTCATAATTAAGTGTGGGTCCTCCACATCTCTAGTCGACCTAGATAATTCTAATTCAATAAACTTTAAATATAATTCTCCTCTTTTTACACTTGTGACGTCACACTCAACTAACATTTGCTTTAAACCTTTTATCCTCTTTAACCAACATCCCTTTAATTGCTTTATATGGATTGTTGAAGACAAATCCTCTTATTTTCTTTGAAACTCGCTAAGACATGAAACCTTTGCAACAAAACTAGAAATAGCTCCTTTGTAAAATTATTCATCATTTTCAAGGTCTTCTTGAAGATATTGCATTAAATTTGTCATTCTCCATCCTAAAGAGACAAAGCTTATTTCCAACTCCTAGGTTTATAGAATCGGGGACATTCTCTTTTGGATATTTTCACCGACATATCTCTTGATAGCAGCAAGTAAACTTGATGTTCCTTTTAATCTTAAGCTTTATTGTGGTCTCCATTCAAGACTTCTCAAGGGTTGTATGGTGGCAATAGGACTAGCGAACAATGGTCGGGGCATCAAAGCATTTTATAATTCTCTAACCTTGTATTTTAAAATAGCATTTTAATTCTCTATATCACTATTGACGGGTCCAAATGGCCTGTCAAACAGGTAAGGGAGAACGCCCAATGGAAGGTCCCAATTAGACCTACTCTCATTTGGTGTGGCATTTTTGATGAGTATGTGGGCCTTGTTTTCGCTCAGAATTAAAAGAAGAAAAAGCGGAAATACAATGAACTATCCCCCAAAGAGTTCTAATTAATCCTAAGACTAATCTAACTAAAAGAAAACTAAACTAATCTAACTACTTCTAACCCATCTCGAGAGAAAAACTAATCGAATGAGTACAGTGAGATATAATATCACCAGAACAAAAAATAATTCATGTATGCTAATGATAAGTGATAACAAAAATGCTACATATACATAAACAATTAGTTGTACAATGCATTCATAACATTATTTATGTACTCATAAGGAAACATATGACAACATGAGCATATAGAATAGAGTGAAGAAATAGTTCATACAACAAAATTTTATGCTACTCAGGTAGAAGACAAATGCACAAAGAATAGTCTCATGTACATTCACCAAAGTTGCAAATTTTCATGATGCCTCTTGCTCTTTATTCATTCGGAAATAATAGTATTGTATTTCATTTACAAAGGGAAAAAAATCATCTTTAAATTTGGTGAGCTCTATTTTATAAAACAAGAGAGACTCTTTAGCTCTCGTAGTTCTTCATTTCGTTTTCCCCTAATTTATTTTACATTTTCTAAAATGAATATTCGAGAGTTACAAATGGAAGCTAAAGAGACTCCAGAGTGGTTATTCTCACCCTCAAGCAATTTACAAATGATATTAAACTAAAAATGTTCTTGACTCCTCCTGTTGGTGTCTTCTTTTATCCTTCGTGGCATTTTGGGAACTTCGGGAGTTACTCCACTTATTAAAATCATCCCTCATTCTTATCCTCTATAGTGTATCTCCATTGTGCTCTTGTTGGTTCGATTTTGACCCTTGTAGCTTGAGTTGCAATTGTTTGAACATGGCCTAGTCATTTCTTCAATTAAATTCGGGCCTCTTCTGCATTTTACATTTTTCAGAGAATTTTCACTCTTAATCTTCCAAAATTTTCTATAACATCCTATTATTTTATATTCCATCTTCCCATCGAGCTATCTCGGGCCTGATTTCATTGCATGTAGCCCCGGATATGGTTGTTTGAAGGCTACACAGTCATTTATGCCCCTAAATTTGTGGTCTGCTATTTTCTAAGTTTTTTTACATCCTCTGTCACTTATCTGGATTGAATACCTCTATTATTGCGTTCCTATGTCCAATACATTTCCAATGAGGTATCATGGGTACAATTCTAACATCTACAACCCATGTTATGCTCGTTTCAAAAACATCGTTCAACAATCATCGATCATGTCTGTGGGTGAATCTGGGTCGTTAATCCTTAACCTGCAAATAGAAATCCTACATTAAAAAGAGAATCCAACACTTAGTGGTTTAAATGGATTTATCCCCTATGGCTAATTTGAATAAGAAATTGGTAAGGCCTAGGACCAATGGCTTGTAATAAAATTTTAGCGAATTTCCCTCCTAAAAATTAGGAAAATAAATAAAAAGAAAAATAACAAAATTAATTACATTAACCTACATTAATTACGTCCCCGTGGTGTAGAGCAGTCGGTGAGGTAGTGCAATGTTAAGGCACTCCGTAAGTGAAGTCACAGGTTTGAAACCTCTGGGGACACCTCAAATCCATCCATGTTAAGGGTTGGTGCGGTCCATGCTAGGTGTGATCCTCAGGTGATTTTGACGACTTAGATGCCCCTGGGCCGTGGCATCTCAGCCACATGCCAATCTCGCAAGTCAGGGATATTTAGCTAACAAAAAAAAACCTACATTAATTACAATTATCAACCAAACTAATGAAATTAACCCTAATCTACATGAAAATCAAAGAAAAATGAAATTAAACTAATCTAATTACCCCATTAATGTGAAAATAAAAATTAAAATATTAAAATATTCCCCCAATTCCCATGAACCTAGGAAATAATAAAATAAAAAATGAAAAATCAACAATAATAAAATAAAAATAATCAATAAAAAAATACAAAAAAAAAAAATAATAATAATAATTTCCCCCTCCCCCACCAAAATGGACATAGTCCAAGGTCTTCTTAGTGGGAATGGAATTCCCATATGATATCCCACAATTCCCCCCCAAAGTCTTTGTCGTCGTCGAAAGGTTGGTGCAATCCAACTCCCACGGACTCACCTCACTCTGATAACTCAGCTCTTGACAACACTCCAGTGGTGGCTCACTCAAGACAACACTCCAGTGGGTTATGAAGATATTAAAATAATATGTGTGATAGGCGTATACCCTCTTGATTAAATATTAAAATATTCCTCCCAAAGAAATATTAAACATTAAAATATTCCCCTTTGTGAGTGCACGCTCTCCTATATATAATATTAAAATAATCCTCTAGGATATATAATGCATGGTCATTGTCGAGAGGGTTGGTAAGCAAAGGTAACTCCTAGTAACTTTTCGGTGGTAACTCTCTAACAACATGGGGTTGAGACGTATGGGTTATAATATTATTCCAATGTATTCACACTTCTCCATAACATTAAAATAATATTCAATAATACTCCTCCATGGCCACACTCTTTTCTAAAATAATTATTATAATAATGCATGGATTTGGTTGTCATGGGTTTGATCTTGGTGAAAGTAGATCATGGTAACTTCTCCGACGATGATGGTAACTCGAGCTCGCCCTCTCGACGACGTGGGTTGGGATACGTATAATATTAATTTAATATGTTAATCCCCTCTATGACTGCACACTCTTCCACTGCGTTTCATTGAGATGTGTAATGTCTTTTACAACTATCTCCCCAATTTTCCATGCTAGTGGGATGAATTATCTTTACCTTTTCTTGTTAAAGAAATGAGCCCAATATTTGTACTGCTTACATATCTCAACTACGAATATTATATCACAAGGTAATATGCTAGATATGAAGGTTTTTCACACGAACAGTAAACTTCGATAACATTAAAATTCTCCATGGCTTCGAAACTTCCTTTCTTGTCGAAGAAGGATGTTGCTTCCAAGGATAATATAGATGTACTTGGTCCATGAATTAACCTTTTAAAATAAAATATGAATGCATTGTTTCCTTCATAGAATTGGTATGCGGCCTTTTGTTTCTAAAATGCAGGGTACCACATTTGAACATGGTCGATTTTATTGTTGACCTTTTTATCCAAGAGAAGACTATTGAAGACATGACAATGTGTAATGGTGAAAATCAAATATGAGGACATATAAAACCTTTTATTCTTTCTGAAGCTTCCCAACTGAAAATATAACTCGCCAGAAATAATCCTTGCCCAATCAAAGATTGTGTTTTCATGAATTGAGAAGTACAATATATATAAAGCGAGATTGGGAATAGTAGCCCTATATTCTTGTCCAGTTATTCTAGTGAATAACCACGCCATTTCTTAGTACGGGTTTTTCAATGAACTCACCTGAATGTTTGAGAGGTCCTCTGGAAAAATTGTTGGGTCTTCGAGGTAGTCTTGTAGAAGCTTGAATCCTCCATTCTTCTTCCTCAATAAGTTCTTATCTTCAACACTCTTAAAAATCATCATCAACTCAGGAAGCCTGAACATCCTTTTGAAATTTGAGGGAGCTAAAGACATGGGTGATTCTCATTGTAACTAAATAATCCTTTGTTCCTTCTCAAACTTATCTATACACCAAAAAATCAATTCCTTGAAACCATAAACCTTTGGAATCTAGCCTGTTGATGCAATTCCTGATATCCAAATCTTGTTCAAACTCTTTTTCGAGGGTGGTAATGGAGAGTAGTACTTGTATGCTTGAGACCAATGAAATCTTTGGTCTTCTCATCCCAAGATATTGATACTATCTCCACAGAATTGTTCCTTTCTTTCAGTTGTCATACTTAACCAAGGTGACGGACTTAATGAACAGTTCTTTTTTCAAATTGGTATTATCGAAATACACATGTTTATAGTAACACATTTTGGTGCTCTTAAAGCAAGGATTTTTAATGAGAATTAGTATTAAAAATTATGGGAAGTTGTCTCGAGAAGCTCATCATTAATAATGATATTAAAACTTATACAAGTGGTAGTCATTTTTGGAAAGTGCAATTTAATACACGTTGGGAAATGTGATATGACAAGACGTACAATGTCACGGGGTGGTGGACAATCAGGAGAGCAGACAAGTGGGCTAATGGGTGATCGTGGTAAGCAGGGATTAGGATGGAGGGTTATTAGGACGGTGATAGAGCAGGATGGTGGAACAGTGGGTCAGCAGAGCAACGAAGAATTGGGATTATCGTGGTAGTACGTCAAACTCGCAAACATACATCTGCTTTCCAAAAAAAATCTTAAGTATGGGTGCATAACGAGGGTCAAGGAAGTTAAGTGAGCATTGTGAGGGTCGCAGAAGTTGGGCATGGGTAGGTAAATACACTAGGGACCTGCAATGATCAAAATTTTCTAAGTATGGAAGAATATTTGAAATGAAATATGCAAGTAGTATGATACGAAATTAATCACATTTATGGTTCAATAGGACGTTACGATCTGAGTCTAGATCGTTTCTTGCATAAGACCCATAGTGATCCTTAAGACATCCTTGACCCTTAGACAC
Organism: Picea sitchensis; assembly: GCA_010110895.2. Classification (NCBI taxonomy): domain Eukaryota; kingdom Viridiplantae; phylum Streptophyta; class Pinopsida; order Pinales; family Pinaceae; genus Picea; species Picea sitchensis. The sequence goes on from SNQJ01S0009565.1 coordinate 29,630, forward strand.
CTTGTATTAAGTGATATGCATGTTATGAGTGAGAGAATAAATTTATTTTATGTCAATGCATATATGTTTGTGTGCGTATATGTCTGTATGTATATGACAATTGGGTTTAGCTTGGGTGGTTGGGAGGAATGATTTTTATCCTCCCAACCCAGGTTCAATTCTCGCAAGTGATATGTTGAGCTCTTAACAAGTATATTGTTGTAATTCCTTCAATCCTTTTTTTTTACTAACCTTATGCCCTAAATATTCTAGGGTTTACCCTGGGTACCATCCTTCAAATGAGGAGAAGTACTCGGGGGTTTTCCCTATGGAATGTAACCTAGAAAATGTGTGTGTGTGTGTGTGTGTGTGTGTGTGTGTGTGCATCTGGTTATTTCCATTCACCCAATAAACTACAGCCTTGGAGTTCCACAAGATTTTAATTTTTTGAATATTTAAGGAGGTTACATGAAGCATAAGAGCCCAAAAATTTGAGAGTTCATATTTTGTGTTTGTCCCTGATCTGAAATGATCTTTTAAATGACTTGGTTAAGTATTTTGTATGAGTTGATTTACCATTTAGAAATTAAAGAGAAGAAGAATATTTAATGAAATAATGTTGCAGCCATCATAAAGAATGCGGAATAGAAAATGAGCATTAAGAACATCAAACCATAATGCCAAAACTTGTTAACGTAGTTCGACAAATTTGCCTACATCTCCGGGCCTTTGTCTTAGTGGGGGAGGGTTTCTTATTAATCTTCAATGCTTCAAAACTACATCAGAATTAAATCAATTTGTTCTCTGACTGACACAACAATGTTCTGATCTGTCTTAGGAACTCAACGCAACAGACGGCACTAAAAAAGGTAGAGCAGAAATTCTAGAAATTGCCTCCAAAGCTCCGCTATTCTTCTGGCTTCCCTGGATAAAAATGGCTTACTCTCTACAACTTGGCATCATTCTCTTGTTTTGAACCTGTTCATGGTTGTAAAAATACCTAGTTTATATAGAATTTTAGTTGGCGGTCACATCCCAACTTCCTCCAAAGATCTGGCCTCAAAATGGGCTCCATATCCTCAAAAAAGGGCAAAAATCTCATTATAACAGGCCTGAAATTACAAAAAAATCCAATTATGAAGTTAAAAACCCACTTTGGCACCAAAAATCTGGGTGTGCACCCCCTTTCTCCGGGCTCCTGGTCAGATGGCGCACCATGTGGCTGAGTGCCATCCCAAATAACACACGTGCCCTTATTCCTTAGACTCTTGGTCGTGTGGAAGCCATGTGACAAAGCGCCAACCCTCAAATGCGCCCATGGTTTTTGGCCCCCGGTCCTCTGCTTTGGGTCATGTGCCACCTATAGATTGGCCCTGTACACAAAGTCACTGACCTAGTCAGCCACCAACTCCATTGTACAGTCAGGCTGCATAGTCATCATACCTACCATGTGTCACGCCCGGAGGATGCCACCTATCTTCCAACTCAGGACCATACTTCCACGTGTCTATCTGTCACTGGGCCACGTCACTGCCATGCGTCCTTCCATACTACCACGTGTCTGCACCAAGCTCTACCACGTCATTGTACGGACTGCCATGTCATCGTCTGTACAATCCAATCACCCTCCACATCAACACCCAAAAACACCAAATATGCATGCCCCGTGTCAGCCTCGGGTGCTTCCACATCAGCATGTTGATGTCATATGTGATGTCATGCTAACGTATTGCTAACGTCAGTAGTACAGACTGTTGACTTTTACTTTGACTTTTTTGCTTGTTTGGGAAAAACTTCAGATCGCGATATCTTCTCCATACAGAGTCCATTTTCAGAAAAGAATATGCTATCGGAATCAGAATGATGAGCACTACGCGATGGCGCTAGTTTCATCCAAATCCGAGAACTTTGAATTTTTGGCCTTTTTTGATCCATTTGGATCACACCTCCCCACTAAGACCTTTTGGTCCTCCAAAAGGATATTAACCAGACATCAAGTGCGGGATAGGCCTACCCACTTGTCCTTTGTCTATCAAATCTATCTTGTACACATGTCGCATTATAATCAATTGCAAAACAACCATTATGACTGAACACATATTGTTAGCCATTTGCATTTGTTCACATATTTATGAACCCACTACCATCCATGTCGAAAACATTAGCAGCGATAACCATATCAGAAACATGACTGAAAATGAACCAACATGTTTGTTCTTCTCTACAAGCTTGCATGACAAAAACTCATCTTGAAGCAAAGTATGGATAGATCTACATGCTACAACCATTTTACTTTCTTTCTTAAGATCAACTGCTTCATTTGGTACAAATATAAGTGCATTGCTTGCATAAGATGCCTTCTTTAATTGTTCCATTGTAAAAAGAGATTGATTCCCTTTGATATGATGAGCATGCACAACATATTTTGTCCTTTCTTTAGTTAAGTGATATTGATTATGTTCCCTGAAGAAGATTTCTTTGTGATCACATAAATAAGGGCTACCTAAGACCATTCCACATGCTTCTAGCGGTACCACATCACATATTACCTCATCCACAAACTTAGATGTAATTGCAAATTTTATGACACATTGCTTTGTTATGGGAAATTTGTGATTTTTGCTTATCCAATTTAGTGAATAGGATTTGTGATGCATCTTAGTTTTTAATCCCAATTGCTTAACCACTTCTTCTGAAATTAAGTTAGCCTGAGATCCACTATCTAACAAAGTATCAATCTTCGTATGTTTCATAATGACCCTTATATGAAACAATTTACTTCTAGAATCATAACCATCACCAATTTTACCTGACAGACCAATTGTTGTGATTTTAGTCTCATCACCTGAATCCGACCCCAAGTCTGTTGGATGTGTTGTTGCTGCAACTTTTTGCCTCCCTTTTGTATCTTTGAACCACTTCAGTTTCTTCTCTAGGTGCAATTGCTAGCAATGGTCATCATCGTGCCCTTCTTTCTTGCAATGCTTGCAAGAGAGATTCTCTTCCTTCATTGTCGTTGATTTTGCTTTCTTCACGTTCCCTTTTCCTTTGCCTTCCTTCTTTGAAGATGATTCCCCTGATACACCAACACCAGTTTTTCTTGCTTCAATATACGTCGCTTGGACAGAAACCTCATCAAGATTAATAGGTCCAAACATAAATGTATTATGATTATGTGCAGGCAAACCTCCTACATACTTCATAAGAGTTGTTTGTGTATGTAATGGAATATTTAACATCAAAGCCATCTTACGAAATTCATCTATGTATTCTTGCACTGATTGTTCTTTTCTTAATTTAAGACTTTGCCATTCAATTAAAGCCTTCTCCTTATACCCCAAAGGATAGAATTGTTTTCTAAGTGCAAAAATAAAATCTTGCCATGATCTAAATACATTACCAATTTGTTGAGTACCATGTTGTAACTTATATGTCACTAGATGAGTGATGTGCCCGCAAGACGAAGCGATGTCAATTTGATCTTGGTTGCCTCATCATTGATTTGTTGCACACTGCAATATACCTCCATCTATCTAACCCAGTTATAAATCTTCTCAACATTGACTTCTCCATTATACACAGGCAACTCGAATTTCACATCAAGTTTAAGTAATGGCATGTCAAGCTTATGTTTATGAGAATGAGAGTGTTTTCTTGCAAACGTAGAATTTGAACTTGTACTTGAATAAGAAGAAGATGGAGATGAAGGAGGTGAAGGAGGAGGTTTTGGGGGATCTTCTCCTTCTTCACTTTTGTCTTTCTTTTAAGATTCCCCTTAAACAGGTCTCTTCTGTTCCAAGTAATCATCATACAACACTTTAACCATCTCCAACATGGCAAAGAAAGTTTTTTGAAACTCTCTTTTGTTTTGAGAAAGTCCTTCTTTTGATGCCATATTCTCACTTTCAAATGTCCTCTTTCTTGATCCAATCTAAGGATCTCCTTCTACAAGCTCTCCCTCACCACGACTTAATTTTTCCCTGGTAATCATGCATACTCAAAAACAAACAACTGTCAACCTGGCTTTGATACCATTTGATCCAAAATGATCTTTTAAATGACTTGGTTAAGTATTTTGCATGAGTTGATTTACCATTTAGAAATTAACAGAAGAAGAAGATTTAATGAAAGAATGTAGCAGCCATCATAAAGAGTGCAGAATATAAAATGAGCATTAAGAATAACAAACCATAACGCCAAAACTTGTTAACGGAGTTCGGCAAATTTTCTTACGTCTTCGGGCCTTTGTCTCGGTGGGGGAGGCTTTATTATTAATATTCAATGCTTCAAAAATACCATAATTACAACAATTGGTTCTCTGACTGACACAACAATGTTCTTCTCTATCTCAGGAACTCAACGCAATAGACAACACTGAAAAAGGTGGAGTAGAACTCCCAGAAATGGCCTCCAAAGCTCTGTTACTCTTATGGCTTCCCTACATAAAAATGGCTTACTCTATACAACTTGGCATCATTCTCATATTTTGAACATGTTCATGGCTATAAAAACACCTGGTTTATATAGAATTTTAGTTAGGGGTCACATCTCAACTTCCTCCCAAGATCTGACCTCAATATGGGCTTCAGAACCTCAAAACAGGGCAAAAATTCCATTATAACAGGCTTGAAATTACATAAAAATCCAATTATAAAGTTAAAAACCCACTTTGGCACCAAAAATATGGGTGGACGCCCCCTTTCTTCGGGCTCCTGGTCACATGGCACACTATGTGTCTGAGTGCCAACCCAAATGACACATGTGCCCCTGTTCCTTAGGCTCCTGGTTGTGTGGAAGCCATGTGGATGAGCGCGAGCCCTCAAACACGCCCATGGTTTTTGGCCCCTAGTCCTTTGCTCTGGGTCACATGGAACGTTTACCCTAGTCTAGGGCCTTGGTCAGCGGCCTAGGCCCGCCGACCCGATGCTTATTCTTATACATTGGCGCATATCACTTTATAAAACGTTTGTGCCATATGTAAGAACAAGTCACAATCTTCCCTAGTGGCTAGCGCGTGGTGGTTGGTTCGTTGCTTTCCCAGGAGGTCAGGAGGTCGATCTGTCAGAAGGCCAAATAACTTTTTACCATGACTTATTGGCCCAATTTGGGGTTCCATGTGGTGCCCTATGATTGGGCCACGTGTCACCTCTGGATTGGCCCCGTACACATAGTCACCGACCTAGTCATCCGCCAACTCCGTTGTACAGTCAGGTTACACAATCAGCATACCTGCCATGTGTCACGCCTAGAGGAAGCCACCTATCTACCATCTCAAGACCGTACTGCCAAGTGTCTATTTTTCACTGGGCCACATTACTACCATGCGTCCTTTCGTACTGCCACATGTCTCCACCATGGTTTTCACGTCACTGTACGGACTGCCACATCATCGTCTGTATAGTACAGTCATCTGCCACATCATCACCCAAAAATGACAAATATGCATGGCACGTGTCATCCTATGGTGATTCCACATCAACATGCTGACATCATGCTGATGTCATATTCCATGTCCTGTTGACGTCAACAATACGAATTGTTGACTTTGACTTTGACTTTTTTGCCTATTTGGGAAAAACTTCAGTTTGCGATATCTTTGCCATACGGAGTCCATTTTCAAAAATGAATATACTGCCAGAATCAGCACGAAGAGCACTACGCGATGGTGTTGGTTTCATCTGAATCCAAGAACTTTGAATATTTGGCCTTTTTGGATCTATTTGGATCAGTCCCTCTGCCCAACACACATCAGATTTTGAAATAATGTGTATCAGATATGAAAAGAACAACACCAACCCCATAAAGAGTCAGGTGACCATGACATGCTCCATCCAAATATCCCCACATAATTTGTTTATCTAGAGATGGGCTTATGACAATTTTTTTCTTTGGAATTCTTTCCTCACATTTAAATTCACTAGATAATTTGACAACTAGAGCCGCTAAAGTTGATGGCGGGATATACTTGAACTAAAAAATGCATTCATTGTGTGCCCACGACATGAAGTATACCAAGAAAAAGTGAAGAGACATAAATAACTAAGAGCATGGATCCTTTATCCAAGATTTAATCCAGTCGAGCAAATTACTAGTAAGTCCTGGACCTATTCCTTTAAGCAACTTTGAAACCTATGAATTGACCTATTAAGCATATTGGCACCAAGAGAAAAGATGCATCACAAATTCTGGCTCAAATTTGCAGAGTGAACATCTGTTTGGGCCTATCCACCCCCGTTCTATCCCATTGTCCCAAGTTAAGATTTTGTTTTCAATGGCCAACCAAAGCAATGTATTTGATTTCAAAGGAGCATGTGATTTCCAGACATATGGCCACCACCATTTTTTTCTCCTTCAAAGGCATGTTTTACTTGAGCTAGATATCCGAGTTTGACTATGCAATTTCCCATTTTCTCATTCCTGACCCAAACTAAAAATTTTGCTTCCTCCTCCTTGAGTTCAATATAACAAGATTTTAAGTTCTCAATGTAATTATTCCATTCTGGAATAAGAGGGCTAGTCATCTCCAGAGAGGCAGCCAGTTTCTCAGAGATTCTCCCTAAATATTCCCCTCCTAAAATGCTTGCATCCCATAAGAAGAAGATGCAATGATCATGTAAGATAAAGATCAGTTCCCTTGATAGATTAAAATTAGGACCCGCATTCACCCATGGATATTCACATATTCTTATGCTCTTACCATTTCCAAACGGCCATACTGTCTATTGTCCAACTAGAGGAAATGCCTCCACCATGTCTCTCCAGCCCATCGAGCTATTATTCCCCATCTTTTTTGGTCATCTGAACTATTCCATGATCGACTAACCCCCCAAATATTTAGATGTTAAGATCCTTCCCCAAAGCATGGAATTGTGGATCAACCTCCACAAGCTCTTAGCAACAAGAGATTTATAGAACCAATTGATATTTTCAATGCCCCATCCTCCAAGTTATTTTGGCATCGCCAAACGAGACCATTTAGTAAGGGCATACCTCCCGACTCTTTTTTTCCTGACTAAAGGAAATGGAAGCAAACCTTTCATATCTTTGTGGGAATTCAATTTGGGATTTTTGCAATGGTTGCCCGATAAAATGGAATGTTACTTAAAATCAATTTGAAAAGAACAAGCATGCCCCCTCTAGAAATCCATCTGTGGGACCAGTTCATTAATCTTGCCTAAATTTTTTGGACAATCCATAGGCAGTCACCATAAGTATATGAGTTTGGTTTCAATATAAATCCAAGATACTTGAAACCATCTTCAATTCCTATGTGTGCAAATGGAGTGATTGTGTCCAGCTGAACTAGGACTTCTTTTGGAATAGAATTAGTGTACAGACTTGATTTGAGTAAGTTTATTTGCATTACATAAGCAACATAGAACTCATCCAAAATATTTTTCAGAGCTACACACTCCTGCAAAGAACCTGCACCAAATAGAATTACAACATTAACAAAGAGGAGGTGTGACAAAAATTCTAAGGAAGTGATTTTGAGACCTTTAATGATCCCATCCATTTGTGCTTATTTTAACATACTGTTGAGACCTTCTGCGATTATCAAAAATTAAAAAAGGGGATAGTGGACATCCCCAACGGATACCTCTTGAGGACTGGAAAAAAGAGGAGAGTGAGCCATTTATTAATATCGCAAAGGAGGATGATTCGATGCAGGCCATGATCCAATTGATCGAGATTAAATTAATGCCCATATAAATCAAATCTAGGAAAATAAAGGTCTAGTTTACTTTGTTATAGGCTTTGGAAAGTTCTAGCTTCATAATCATAGTAGGGATATTCTTGGTCTTAATAGAATGTAGTAATTCTTGAGTGATAGAGATTGTTGGTTGTGGAGCCTGATTATCTTCCTGATTCAGAGGTCTTTGTTTTCAGTCGTTTTTATATCCCATGAAGACTTTACACCCTAGAAGAATGTACACTCCTCCATGCGGGGGAGTATAGGGGGGCTTGCCCCTCCTGCAGGGTCCGGGGGCAAGCGGGCCCCCGATGGGGGTTCAGGGGCAAAGCCCCCAAAGGAAAATTTTCCTTGTAAATGTATATTGTAATTTCATAGTAAATCTGGACCATTCATTATAAGGTCTCAGATCTGACGGTAGAACTTATGTTAGGTTTTTTTCCCCTAGAAGGTAACCCTCTTTTATGAGGGAAATGTATTGTGGCTATGTATCATTGTGAATATTCTATTCTGAGTGAGGATATTGTGAGAGAAAGAGGAGGAAGTTACAATAGGTGTGTTGTAGGTTGTATCCCTTCATTTGTTGGATAATATTAAAGGAAGGACCTGGAAAGTTATCTGGTGGATGTAGCCCACTCTAGGTGAACCACGTATATATGTGTCTCTATTGTATTATGTATATTCTGTGTTTTATTTCTACACTTGTTTTATTTTATTGCTCTGTGATCCTATTTTTCTGACAAGAGACCACATCATGGATTTCTCTTGAAAAGAAATCGGTATTGTTCCCCAGAGATAAAAATCACTTAGAATTGGTTTGAGGCGATTAGCTATAACTTTTGATATAAGTTTGTAAATAAGGTTGCAACAGGAGATGGGGTTGAAATCTTTGAAGGATTTTGAATATTTATTTTTTGGAATGAGAGCAAGATAAGTATTATTAAACTAACCGAACACCTTACCGGATCTTTGCGATTATGAGACTACTTTTAAGAGGTCCAATTTTACAATATCATAAAACCCAGAAAAAAATTGATGGTTAAACCGTCTGTCCCAAGACTTTTGCATTTTTGGAAAGAAGAGAGAGTTTCCAGGATCCCCTTTTCTAAGATTTGTTCTTGAAGAGACTCATTCATTTCCTCGGAAATTGTCCTAGGAAAGAGTTGTATTACTTTCATAATTTCAATGATTGGACACCCTGAGGGATCTCTAAAGAGATATGAGAAAAAATCCTTTCCAACATTCGTGATTCCTTCAAAGGACGAGACTCAATTCACACTGGAGTCTTTGATTTCCATACTAGTATTTTGAAGTTTTCTCTAATTCACAAATTTATGAATTTTTTTTGAGTTATTGTCTCCTTCCTTCAACCGAACAGCTATGATTTTTAAGCGCCATTGAGCTTCCTCTTCATCTAGAAGGTCTTTTCTTTTTTTCATGAGCTTGTCGAGGGAAGATTCCTCCTCTTCATAGAGAGAGGATGTCGTATTTGCAATCAATAGCTCCCCAATTTCGGCTTCTACATTTGCTATAAGGCTTTTACCCTTGAATTATAATTCTTGGCCCAAATGATTGACGCTTTTTTTACCCTGGCTAGATTTTCTACAAATTGAAACACAAGGGTACTTTCTTGATTTTCCACTAACGACCTCCATACAGAATGAACCAGATTCTTATATTCTTCCTCTTTGAGCCACCTATAATTGAATTTAAAAGGAGTAGGAGGCTTGGGACCTTTCTATGCAATTTCCAATGATATCAACATATGATCTGACATACCACCTGCGAGAACTTTCAACTTGAAGGACCGCAGAAGATCAATCATGTCTTTGGATAAAATGAAACGATCGAAGAGTTTAGCCACAAGGGTTGATCCTTTTCTTTCATCACGGCAAGTCTGAGAGAGTTTATGAGGCAACAAATTAATCAAATGATTTTTTTGATCCAATGAGAGAAGAAATGTTCTTGTGGATCTTGCTTTGGGTGCTCAACCAAAACTTCTTTTAGTGACAAGGTAAAATTCAAATCCCCCCCAGGATTAGATGACAAGAAGAGAGGAACCCACTGCTACTCAAATCATTCTAGAAAGGAATCTTGTCAACATATGGACCATAAATGTTGACTACTCTGAAGGTGCAGTTTAAAACTGAGTCCATCACATCCACCACAATACTTGACGGGATCAAAGAAGAGGATAACGCCTTAAGTTTAGGGCTCCATGCTAAAATCAAACCTATTGAAAGCCCCTTCGGATATATAGAACAAAAAGACCGATCCTTAAGCCAATGTTTGAAGGTCTCTGCTCCTTCTCACCACTGCACATAGTTTCTTGTATTAAGATGAAATCTGGCTTGCTAGAGAAAACAAGCCTTTTAAGGGCATTTAATTTTTAGCTTCCCCCACCTTGTGAGCATTTAAGGAAAAAATTAGCATTGGGAAACTTTTCCAGGGGATTTCCTTGCTCTAAGGGCCTGAGTTATGTTTGCCTCCTTACTGCTCCTAATTTATTTGACATCCTAAATCTGAGCTAGAGAGATAAAATATTTCTTCCCTACATGACCAGACAGATTTTTATCCATCGCCAATCACCCATGATAAAAATCCTCATGTTTGTTCTTAACCCTCAACTGTAAAAGGTAATTGGACTTATAGGAAGAATTAGAGGACTCTGATAACATCAAATTAGAATATTCCTTTAAGGGAGAGGATGAGGAGGGAAGGGGATTATAAGACTTGGGAGAAAAATGACTAGGGGAGAGGAGGGAAGCATAGATTGAATGGGGGGGGAGTTTACCAAAAAGAGTAGGGTCCCCAGAATTCTCAGTCGACTTTCTCAATTAAACAACCCTATTTTCAGAAATGGGGGACATGGGATGAACCATAGATTTTAGTTTTTTTGAAGAAAGTAAAATCAAAACAGATAAAGAGGGGTTATGTGGCTTACCTGGATTCGAGGACTTATTGAGAGGGGTAGAAGTGTCTTTATCTGAAGAGTAATCCTCGTAGTCATTGGCCCCAACATCAGACTTTTGAGAGTTAGAAGAAAACCCCTTTGAATAAGCTTTGTGCTTCCACGTACACTGGAAGGGGGGAAAAGAATATGGAGGTCTTTGGCATTGCACTTGGAGGTGGCCAACCTTGTGGAAGCCAAAACACCATAAATGAACCTACCAATAGTCAATCCTCTGAAACCAAGTGAATCTACCCCATACCAGCTCAATTTCATTAAGGATCCCTTTCCTAAAGTCTACCTCAATTTGGAGTCACGCCCACCTGCGATTTGTCTTCAATTGTCAATCAGGTTCGTAACTAACAAATCGCCCAATCTTATTCCCAATCGATGCCATGATCTCTTCCTCCCAAAAAACCATTGGGAGATTGGGAAGGATGACCCATAATTTTGTGGGGGGCATAGCATCTCTAGTGGGATCAAAGGATATTTCCCACTCTTTGAGAATCAGGCCAAAAGGGCCCCAAACCCAAGTTCAACTAAAAATCTCTTACATGTCATGTTTTGATATGAATTTAAAATAGATCCACCCTCTTGCTAGGGTGTGAAACACGGGACGATACCCCATTATATTTGACCAATTTTTTTCGAGCCATATATGTAAGGAAGATGGGGAGGTTATCTTCCCGCAAAATTGTCTAACCATTGCTTAATTCCCTGGCATATTTGAAATCTCATCCAAGGAAAAATCGACCCCAACAACCATCCTATGTTTCTCTTTACGAACCTCCCAGCAACGTTGATTTTTTTATTCAACTTTGTTATCTCCCTAGGTGGACTCGGCTCCTCATACCCTACTCTACCCTTGCCTTCACGAGACTTGGATACCGACGTCGTTTCAACTTCATGCAAAGGTGGTGAGTGGGGATTAGTATTAGGATGTCTAGCTACATTCTTGGGTTTTGAATCCAAAACTAAACTTGGCACATTAATGTCATACAACTTGCATCTATTCATTGTTAAATGCTTCCTCTACCTTGGAAAATCTGATCTTGGATAGCATAGCACCTTCAAATCCAACGGGGATAAATCTTCCATATATTCCGCTCATTTTAACCTCTGCAAACTGATCAATCTTCATCTTATAGGAAAATGTATTCCCTAACCTTTTCATCCTCCGTGAAATCAATTTCTACGTCATCCATTGCTCTGATACCTACACTATAATTAAACTTTGTCAGAAGTGGGACAACTAACCCTCCACATGGACTCAAGTATCCATTATACTTCGGATGCATGCTCCTAAAACCTTCAAAAGGGTTAATCACTGAAGGACAACTACATACAAGGATAAGTGTCTCCCAGAACCAACCCCTCGCACCCAGAACCATTATCCTAAGTTTCCTATCGCCATGGTGTCGCCACTGGAAAGGGGATAAACAAAAACCCTCAGCTCTGAACTAGCTAGGGTTTTTTCAAATGAACCCCTCACTCTATTAAGCATTTACAAGATAAACTTTTCACTAAATCAATTTTGGTTCTCGTCGTTTTGTCTTATGTGTTGAATGGGTTTCATTTTTTTTCTTTTCTGCAACAAAACAATTGAAATGTGATAATTACATTTTATGTACATAAAAGAATAAATGAATGATTACTTACTTCTGATGCACGTTGTAATTGTTCGGATGGCTCCTCCCGCGATGCAATTATGTTCATTTCTTTTACAATCTCCTTATACACTTTTTTTGACATACCCACTAGCTTGTATTGGTTTTTCCCTCGTTTGTCCCTTGGAATTTGCATGGCATGCCTTAATCAACACACATCATTAATTTAAACCTACAGATATTTCAAATATATTAAATTTTTAATACAACTTAAAGAAATTTCCTTATTCTCTTGTTGGGATGAGATACCATCGCACTCACTACAACAAGTTGTTTTCCTTGAATTTCTATCGGCCATCTTCTATAAAAAAAAAAGGTAGGAATCATCAGATATAAAAATTACAAATATGTTTTACAAAATAAGATTTCGATGCATATAATAAAATAGTACACACCAATTCGTAAATAATATGTATACACACTGGTGTATAATAACCATGCTCTTGTGAATTCAATTTTTTTTTTGTTTATAAATTGTTATATTCCTGCAATGCTCTATAAATTAATAAAAGCACTTGTGCCTCATTACTAATGTCCACCGTTGAACTCCGCGAACAAATTTAATATAACGCTTTCGATATTAAAACAAAGTTATTTTCATTTTAAACTTTGTGGTGCTATTGAACAAAGTTTAAACATGCACATCGGTGCACTATTCCTGTACAATGTGCATCATAAACCGTAGAAGCATTTTTTAAAAGAAAACTAATAACGACAAGGTTTGGGATCCAATGCAATGAGTGATCCCATTGCAATGGATACCAAATGCCCCATATACAAGTAAATAAACCCTATAAAAATCTATTGCTTAAAAAAATTATAGTTGTGAAATATAGAGAGGGAAACCAAGAGAAACGACAAGGACGCTATGTCTTCCAATACTGAATGCAACTATGAAACCCTTTTATTTTTTTGAGAATGCACTGAAAATTGTTTGAATCAAATAGGGGAAAATTTGAGATGATGAATAGAGCAAAATCACACACATGAAATTTCTCCTTTGCAAATTTGTATGGAAATTTGGCTCTTCAAAAAACTCTACCCACTCCAAAGTATTTGCTCGTAAATCTCTCTGGCACAAATCTCCCCTCTAAATTTTGGCAAAAGAATGAAACAATGATTAGGGTTTTCATTTATAAACACATACACTTTGAAAATATGAAATTCCTGCTCATTTTTTCTTTGTATATTTTGGCGCATTGATGATAAATGCACATGTTGTTGTTTTTTATAACATATTTTTTCGGTGCTTTATATAGTTTACAGTGCATCGGTGCGGTTGTGACATAAAAACAAAACAACAAACAGTTTAATTGACAAAGTACAAATGCAAACCTCCACAATTAAATTTTTACATTGTTTTTCTTTGCGGAGGCAAAAACAAACATCGCTCTTCGGTGCCTCTCAGAATTTAGCACACAAACACGATCCTATGCCATTATCTCAGTGCTCTGCCCTACATCTCCTCCTCTACGGGGCACATGACTTTCTCCAAGATACAATCCTTGTCATCCCTCTAGCCATAATAACTAGTGTCAATTTGCATGTAAATCTCATACCTAGACCTCCTCTTTTTCTCCTCGGGAGGCTTATCGAATAGCTCTTTGACATTGGGGGGAATTTCACAGCCCCAAAGTATCTGTAATCGGGACCCTTTCCAGTGGCACCATGCACATAGACTTCATTCCCTTCCAAGTTCGTCATTCTGGCCCCTACTTTGGCATAATTAGGACTGCCAAGCTCTACGATCTGAGATTTTGAGTGCCCCTTTTGCTTGATAAACAAGAAAGGAACCTTGGTTGATGGATTGATTATAATACTTTGTCAACCTCAAGAATGACCTAAGACCCATATTATCTATTTAATAGAAGTTAAGAAGCACATTTGAAAAAAAATTGATGATCCATAGGCTTCACCAATATACCTTATCGTTGAATATCAAGCATTGCCTTGGACTCTGCCTACTCCTCCTTTAGATCCTCACTCATGTATTTACTAAGAAGCTCGTATTTCTTCTTTTCCACAACCATGTAATCGACCGTTTTCTCATCCAGAAGGGGCACATGGGAAACAAACTCTCACTCTCTCTATTATCAATTTCCCTTGTCATGTTCTCCCATTTCTTTCGCCACATCCTCCTCTTCCTCAAACAGGACTATCTTAATGGAAACAACATCCTCACTCTTGACCATAAACTTGGCCTCCCTCTTGAAGGACTTTATACTCTGCCACTCCCTCAGCACTCTAGCCCACATCTCCTCCTTCGTGAGCCCCTCAAATTTCTCCAAGATATTGTCCTCATCATCCCTGTAGCCATAATAACTGGCGTCAATTCGCTTTAAAATACCATACCTAGACCTCCTATTCTTTGCCTCGGGCTAACGAAGTGAAGAAGAGGAGGTCTACGTATGATATTTGCAAGCGAATTTGTGCCAGTTATTATGGATACACAAATGATGAGGACGGTATCTTGGAGAAAGTCAAGTGGGCCGCGGAGGAGGAGATGTGGGCCAGAGCACTAAGGGAGTGGAAAAGGATGGAATCCATCAAGAGGGATTCTAGGTTGATGGTCAAGAGCAGGGAGGTTGTTTTCTTTAAGTTGGTCCTATTCGAGGAAGAGGAGGATGTGACGAAAGAAATGGGAGAGTGGGACAAGGGAAACCAATAATAGAGAGAGAGAGAGAGAGAGTTTGTTAGTGGGGACAAGGGAACCAAATAATAGAGAGAGAGAGAGAGAGAGAGTTTGCTGTCCCATTGTGTCCCATCTATAGCGAGAAAATGATGGAGTGCATGGTTTTGGAGAAGAAGAAACACGAGATTATTAGGAAATACATGAGTGAGGATCTCATGAAGGAGCAGGTTGGGGCTAAGGCAATGCTTGATATTCAATGATAAGGTATGTTGGTGAAGCTTATAGATCATTGTTTTTTTTTTTAAATGTGTTTCTTCACTTATATTAAATATACAATATGGGCCTTAGGTCATTCTTGAGGTTGACAGAGTATTATAATTAAAACATCCACTAGGGTTCCTTTCCGAGAGCTTGGTGGTCCTAATTATGCCAAAGTAGGGGCCAAGATGACGAACTTGGAATGCAATGAAGTTGATGTGCCTAGTGATATCGACAAGGCCCCTAGTTACAGATACTTTGGGGCTGTGAAATTCCTCCCTGACGTCAAAGATCTATTTGATAAGCCCCCCTAGGCGAAGAACTAGAGGAGGTCTAGGTATGACATAATTTACAAGAAAATTGATGTCAGTTATTATGGCTACATAAATTATGAGGACAGTATCTTGGAGAAAGTTGAGTGGCCTATAGAGGAGGAAATGTGATCCATAGCACTAAGGGAGTGGTAGAGGATCGAGTTTGTGTGCTATATTATGAGAGTAACCTAAGAGTGACCTCTATTTTTTCCTCCGCATTGAAGAAAAACCATTGCAAAATTTAATTGTGAAGGTTTGAATTTGTAGTTTCTTAATTAAATTGTTTTTCTTTAGGCCTTCCACTCATGTGTGAATCTGTATGTGTCAACCTGTTTCTTCTGCTCCTATGCTCATTATCGCTGTCTCTAATTCACACACAATTATTTTTAGGCACATATATATAGATAAAATTGAAATTATACAACACATGACACATATATAACAATTTTGTATTTATCAAAAACTGAAATTTATTTCTATTTGAAGAAAATGTGGTAAACTAACTAGTGTGCCTTTAATAAATAATACGCACCGTGCATGGTGTATTATATCAGAAAGAAAGCATTGTCCACAATGCTCTATGTTATGTAGTGCATTGGTGCTACATTCTTCAATAAATGCATTGATATGCATCGGTAAGGAGCATTAGTAGGTTTGATGATTCATGTTCACAATTTCATCGTGCTCCAGGTTGTATAATGTGCTGGTGCAATGTTAATAATTAAACACACTGATAGGTTAATTAATATATGTGTGGTGTATTTAAGTTATCAAAACACACTGGTGGGATTTTTGTGAAGATGATGCCTCTTCTAAGACAGAGACATCAGTGATGTGCATCCCCATCTCGATGTGTAGTGCTTAGTGTTAACAGTGTGATGTGTGGTTTTAAACAGGATGCACCACTATCCAGAGCGAGCCGAACATGTGAAGTGCACTGTGATTTTTTTTTTTTAAATTAAAAAAACAAATGTCAATTTTAAGTTTTAATTTGAAGAAAATTAAATAAGGAGGTAACAAACAATTTAATTGGTCTCTTTTCACCTGAAGAGGCATTGGCTGGCACATAGATGAAAAATGAAATTTTCAAAATGTATGGAATGTACAGGGGCACTAAGGAAGCAACAATGTAGAGCATTGTAAACGGGGCAGCCGTAGAAGGAATGTGAGCACTGGTGCTTGTGTCAGAGGTTGGAAGCATGTAAGGAAATGTGATAATGAAATTTGGTTTGGTAATTTTTAATTTTTAATTTTTATTTTACCCTTTCGCAATGCACCCGATAGTAAGAAGCACTAGAGTGTTCTTTGTACTTGAACGCACTGGTATGCTTGTTTTATTTTACCCTAAAACGGTGCACTGTATATATGGATGCACTAGTGCATTTGTGTATGAGTAACACACCATACAAATTTTTGGTTATATAGTAAAAAACACAAGACTATAGTATTATTAAACACATCGTTATTATTTTCCGGCGTGCCATTGTAGATGCACGAGAGCTCTATTGGTTTTTAAGCGCACCGTGGAAGGTTTGTGGTTTTTAAATTAATTATTTTCATTGAATAATCAATGTTCTAACCTATTTCAGGGTGTTTTTTGTACGCACACCAATGCACTTTGGTTATCATGGAACACCGTGATGCATTTTTTTTTATAAAATACAAAAACCATATTTTAGTATTTTATATTAATAGAGGTTATCAATGCGCTTTAATTGTTACGCATTGGAGTACGGATTTTTTGTTATATAGTAAAAAATATGAGACTATAATTAAATGCATCGTTATTGTTTTTTGGTGCACCACTATTATAGATGCACCGAAGTTGTATTGGTTTTTAAGTGCATCATGGAAGGTTTATGGTTTTTTAAAAAAAAAATTGTTGAATAGTCAATTGTTCTAACCTATTCTGATGTGTTTGTTATACGCGCACTGGTGCGCTTTGGTTATCATGGAGCACCATGATGCATTTTATTTTTTTATAAAATTTAAAAATAAAATGATATTTTAGTATTTTATATTAATAGTGGTTATTAGTGTGCTTTAATTGTTATGCACTGGGGCATTTTGTTTGTAAGAGCACCAATGTGGTCGGGAATAGGCGCACCGGTGTTAAGAACCTCTAGTCGCTCGCCTCTGCTAAACACTACCACTATAAACATGTAAGGGATAAAATTTTCAAGGAGGTTCCGTAAAAGCCTCTGCTACAAGGTGTTTTACTTGTAGTGATAACGCCATTATGACTTAGAAGGATATGTTGATGCGTAAAGAAGGAATCTCACAAGGAATGAGTTCGAAGGTTAAAAAGGATTAGTGAATTATGAATAAGTTGTCTTCTTAATATAATGCCTTGAGAATGTTAATTACACGTGGAATGTAATTATAATTTATTAATGGATGGTTCTTAGAATTGATTTTGTTTTAAAATGAAAAACTCATATAGCCCCTTTCTTGGTTAAAATTCTTCTTTTTTTGTCGGGTTTAATGGACATAGTACTAGGGCACTACATTTCTCCACGACAAAATATCATAAGGCTTAATTAGAGGTATTTCCATTGCTAGAGATAATGATGGTAAACTTGTAAATGGACACTCTATGGATGACTTCTTATTAAAAATCATTGAAGAGAAGTAGACCTTGGACAACACCATGGATTGCTTGCAAATCGTTTGTGAATCATCTCGAGGTCAAAATTACAAATGGCCAAAACTTAATGTTATCAACAAAGTTGGTAGGAGATCCCTAAATGGTTGCTAAGACAAGGATGGTGTGGTTGTAATTTGGGCAAGTGCTAAAATTTTTGGGAATTCCCATTGCCTTCAAAGCATTCCCAAATGAGTTATTAGAAATAGTGTTGCAAATTAAGAGCTTTATTTTTATTTTATATAAATGGATTATAAAACCTTTATCTCTTGCAAGAAATTTCAAATATGCAACATGGAAAAAGGATCCTTTATGTGTGTGTGTGTGTGTGTGTGTGTGTGTGTGTGTGTGTGTGTGTGTGTGTTATGGAGCACAATATATATAAACCTATCCATACTTGCTCTCCCTAAAAGGGGATTTTTGTGAAATGTGGAAATGCATCTATGAAATGTAATTTTGTTATTCTTAATAAAATTATTTTTTTTTTTGTTCGGGGAAAAAAGAAGAAGGTCATGAAGCCTAGAAGTGGTTGCTCATAAATTTTATTATCTCTAAATCCCTATATGGTATGAAAGTTTGGAACAACCTAAACTTCCAAATATTATCGGCTAACATGTCCCCTGTCCAAATTTTGGTGACTCTTGTTGCCAAAAGTATCTGGAAAAATTGGGAATCCATCACACATAAGTTGGTTTGGAAAAATGTCTCACTCAATATTGGGCTCTCCTTCACTGACCACTACTTGTGGTCCTTCGAGATGGGAAGACTTTAGGCAAGGATTCCTAGTTCGTAGCCAATAAATTGTATAACAAAGGCATTCAAGCTCCTAGATACCTTTATGATAAGCAAGCTAGAAACTGGAAGAGTTAGGATTCTTAAAGACAAATTTCAACTTAGTGTTGTAGAGCAAATCATTAAAAAAAAAATAAGGTTGGTCCTTGATAATCTCTTCCTTAAAAAAGGCCTTCTAGGTTCACACACCTTATGGAAACACTAGAGATGGAATCAAAAAAAGGAATTTACGAAGTAGAAATTGATTGATGGGTACAAATGGTTATTGGAAAGGCCTGGGCTTGAAGTAAAGCTAATTAAGTCAAGAGAACAAAATCAAACGGAAACACCTAGTTGTATAGTATGAAGTCCATCTAAAAGTGGTGCCTTAAGCCCAAAAAAACATGTTTTGTCTTGTCATTATTGCACTAGGTGTTGTAGGAGCATCCTGCCTCTCAAAATCTTGTACATTTGATTAGACCTAGGGGGTGTTTCATTTTCCTAGGGAGTTGGTTCCCTAAAAGAATTTTATTGTAATTTCCTAAGTTTTATAGTAGTTCTAGAATGTGTGAGTGGATTGTATTGTAATCAGATCTACTTCTAAGAAGAGATCTCGATAGTTGAGAGGATTTAGAGATTTTAGGTTAATTGTAGATCTCATGAGGATTTGAGAATCCTAAATGTTAGTCTTGTTAGAAGATCTTGTGGATGTGAGAGGATCCTTAGGGAGTTGTTGAGTAAATAGTGGATCTGAACCATAAATGGTTTCAAAATCCTTTTGTATAAAATTGTAAGCCTTAGAGGCATTCGAGGTAGGTCAATGAAAGAGAAAATCAGACCAAGGGAGGTTGTCCAGAATAGGAGATCAGGCCACAGGGAAATGACCATTTTAGAGATAATAGAATTAGGCTAAGAAAAGATAGGTAGGCCTATTGAGTTAAAATTAGGCCAGGGAATGCATTAGAATCCTTGTGTAAATATATGTACAACGTATGTATGATTAATGAAAGGAATACTTTGTTTTGAGTATCATTGAGGAAGTTTTTGTGTGTGTTGAGAAGCTTTGTTGTCTTGAATAGCATGTCTCGGTGGAAACGGGCGTTAAAAGGACTTTGTTTATCCGAGGAATTGTGTGTGCTAAATATATGAATTAATTGAGTAAGTAAGTCTTTGCGGACGCTAGAGTTTGTTTGCAAGTTTGGAAGGATCCATTCGTGATCATTGATCACTACAGGATCAATGATTCTCCTCATTAAATCGACAATATATGTGTGCAAGGATAGACTGAAGAAACATGCTAACCAAAACTTTGAAAGGAAAAGCTACAGGAACCCTTGATCTCTTAGTAGTTCAATTAGAGATCGTTGATTGATAAGTAGAAGGAATAGAGATCAACGGATGAGATATTTTGTGGTTGGAAAGTGTGCAAAGGTTAATGAGAAGGTTAAGGTGCCAAATAATTCTGATCATCCTAGGATTTGACAAGCGTCGGCGTATAAATAATTTTGGGGGGACTCCACCTCGTGATTAGAAACTAAGGCCAAGCCCTAAAATAATGTGGATTCTCCATCGTCAAAGTAAATCTACGGTGGATAATTAAGCACCTTTTGGAATAATGTGAAGTTACGACTCTTGGTCACACGGAGGACAAGCACTGAGTCATATCTATTGGTCACAAGGTAAGTGCTTGAAGTTTAATCCTGTTACAAGTGTAAGTTCCCTGGTAGTTAAATGAAGATCACGACCTTGTGATCGTATGAAGAAGGGATTGAAGGCGCAATGGAAGCAAAATTTCAAGTGGAGATTCAATCAATAATTGTGATCGAATAAAGGTTGTATAGAGAATTATTCTCGAAGATAGTTAACAAAGATTGAGTGAAGGGCCTATGAAATTGAATCGGGGATATGAAGACAAATGGAGTATAGATCCTTGGACACCCTTTATTGGGTTTGATGAAATCCTCAGTTAAAAGGGCTATCATACTATAGGTATTGACCATTAAGGTCATCAATTTTGGTATCAGAGTGTGAATGGTCTTTTGGAATTGAAGGAAGGACAACAACATAATGTCTGCAAATTGGAGGAGGTATGAGGTAACCGATTTCTTTTGTTAACTATAAATCTGAAGTTGTGTTGACAGGTGACACAGGTGCAGAGACAATATGTAGAGTGCAAATTTAGTGAAATATGATAACACCTAGACATGATATAGGGGGATTTAGATTTAGAGAAATCTCAAGTGGACAAAGACATTACACAAAGAGAGGTTCATACTTATGAAGTATGACAAGACAACTGGGTTGATTCCAGGAGTGAATCAAAAGGGAGCAAGATCATAAACAGATCTTGGATACATTGTGTGTTGTTTTCAAATTTAACTCTAGTTTGAGATTGTTTGTAGGCTAAAGCAAACTAAGGTGATTGGTAGTAGCCATGATAGCTAGGAGAGTTGTAGCATAGAACCATTGATGTTCTTGAATACATAGGGAAAGCATGTGAGCTCTTGAAGAAAGGAAGCAATGGTAAAGAACCTTGATAGATCCAACAAAGATTGGACTAAGGAGAACAAGTGAGTGTTCTCAAAGAGAAGTGGAAATTGGAGAGCCTAGAGGAGCATACTTGCTCAAGAGGTTTTAGGAGAGAGAACCATAGGTACCAAGAGGTCAAGCTCAAGGAAAATAACTTGATGAGGTATGGTGCAGCATATATGAATACTTGTTGAAAGAGGAGGCTTTAATGCAATCCACGGGTGAACAAGGTGAAGTTCACAAAGGAAATGGAGGCGGTGACTAATGTAGGTCATTGCAGAGGTTCAGAGGAAAGCCACAATAGAAAAAGGAAAGATGCCAAAGCAGATGGCATAAGGAAGAGGATGAGTCAAGAAGAGATTGAAATAGAAATGATTGAGTTAAAGATCCAACTCAATTACATGGAACATATGCTACATGAGAAGATGAAAGAGAACCAGAGAAGATGATCGAAAGTGAAGAGGGTCAAATGTCCAGTAATGCAATTATTTGAAGAGAAGCTAAGGAAAGGCTTGGAGGAATTTAAGCATAGGTTAAATTCTTTGATGCAGAAGGAGAAACTCAAAGGAGTTGAGTTCAAACAGGAGCCATTGACAGAGAAGGAAGTTCACTTTTGAGAACCAGAGCAGGGAGACATCCTTGGAGAGGATGATGTTGTTGGGAGAATAGTTTAGAGTCTCATGGACTCTTTGAAGAGTTAAAATTAACATATGGACATGTTGATAAGGAAGCCAAGTGAGGCTGAGGTGTTGGTTGTGGAGCCTAATTATCTTCTTAATTCAGAGGTCTTTGTTTTCAGCCGTGTATATACCCCATGAAGACTTTACACCCCAGAAGAATGTACACTCCTCCACGCGGGGGAGTGCAAAGGGGGGTTTGGGGGCGAAGCCCCCGAAGGAAAAATTTCCTTGTAAATGTTTATTGTAATTTCATGGTAAATCTTGACCGTTCATTATAAGGTCACAGATCTAACGGTAGAAGTTATGTTAGGGTTTTTTTCCCTATAAAGCAACCCTCTTTTATGAGGGAAATGTGTTGCAGCTATGTAATATAGTGAATATTGTATTCTGAGTGAGGATACAGTGAGAGAAAGAAGAGGAAGTTACATCGGGTGTGTTGTAGGTTGTATCCCTTCATTTGCTGGATAATAATAAAGGAAGGACTTGGCAATTTCTCTAGTGGACATAGCCCACACTAGGTGAACCACGTATATTTGTGTCTCTATTGTATTGTGAATCTTCTGTGTTTTATTTGCGCATTTGTTTTATTTTATTGCTTTGTGATCCTGTTTTTCTAACAACTGGTATCAGAGCGAAAGGTAACTCCCAAGAAAAAAGGGTTCCTGGTTCGAGTGGAAGCAATGGCAGAAGATGGAAAGTTTAGGGTCGAGAAATTTAACGGCCAAAACTACCAGTTCTGGAAGATGCAGATGGAAGATTATTTATATCAAAAGGATCTATTCCTACCATTGGGTGGAATAGCAAAGAAGCCGACGGCCATGAAGGACGAAGAATGGGAGGTTCTTGACAGAAAGGCACTAGGAACGATACGGCTGAGCCTGGCAGCGTTGGTGGCTTTCGATATTTCAAAAGAAAAGACAACGAAGGAGTTGATGGACGCATTGGCTAAACTATATGAAAAACCCTCGGCGTCCAATAAGGTATTTATAATGAAGAGATTATTTAATATGAAGATGTCAGAAGGTGGGTCTGTTGCAGATCATTTAAATGAATTTAATACAGTTACTAATCACCTAAGTTCTGTAAAAGTGGACTTTGATGATGAGGTTAGGGCACTTCCAATCTTGTGCTCATTGCCAAAAAGATGGAACGGCTTGGTCATGGTTGTAAGTAACTATGTCTCTGGTTTAAACACTTTAAAATGTGATGATGTTGTTGGTGTTATCCTTAGTGAGGAAATAGGACAGAAAAGCACAGGTGAGACATCGGGTAATGCGTTGAATATGGAAAACAGGGGAAGACAAAAGGATAGAGGAAAGGGATCAGGGAACCACAAGAATTCTAGGAAGGGTAGATCCAAATCCAGATTTGGAAAGATAGAGTGTTGGAATTCTGGGAAGAAAGGAGATCTTAAGAAAGACTGTAGAGCTCCAAAGAAACAAAGACATGGACAACAAGAGAAAAATCAGGAAGCAAATGTAACAGGTGATGTGTTACAAAATGCTTTGATTCTTTCTGTAGATAATATTTTTGAGTCTTGGTTAGTAGATTCAGGGGATTCATTTCATGCCACACCCCATAGGAAACATTTTCTAGATTACGTTCAAGGTGATTTTGGACAGCTTCATTTGGGTGATGATGCACCATGAAAAATTGTTGGAATGGAAAAGGTAAAAATAAAGCAAAGGAATGGGAACCAATGGTTGTTGAAAGAGGTAAGACATGTTCCAGATCTAGGGAAAAATATAATTTCAACAAGGAAATTGGCAAGTGAAGATTGTATATCCATATTTACAGATAAGGCGTGGAAGGTCACCAAAG
>SNQJ01S0009565.1:55548-67311 GCA_010110895.2 Picea sitchensis
CTCAGGGTGAGTACATAGAGAAGGTGTTGGAGACATTTAGAATGTAGAATGCAAAACCAGTTAGTACACCTTTGGGCAGCCATTTCAAATTAACTAAGGAAATGTGTCTCAAGACACAGGAGGAGATAGAATACATGTCTACGGTCCCTTATTCATCAGCAGTTGGCAGCTCGATGTATGCGATTGTTTGTACAAGACCAGATATTGCACATGCAGTGGAAGTTGTGAGCAGGTATATGAACAATCCAAGTAAAGAACATTGGGAGGCAGTAAAGTGGATTCTCAGGTATTTGAGAGGTATTGCTACTCATGCATTATGTTTTGAAGGTTCGGACATTGTTCTACAGGGATATGTTGATTCAGATATGGCAGGTGATAAACATAGCAGGAGGAGCACCACAGGGTATGTTTTTACTGTAGGTGGAACAATAGTAAGTTGGATTTCGAAACTGCAAATGGTTGTTGCAATTTCAACAATAGAAGCAGAGTATGTTGTTGCTATAGAGGCTAGTAAAGAAATGATTTGGTTACAGAGGTTTATGGAGGAATTGGGAAAGAAGCATGACAATAGCAGGTTGTACTGTGACAATGAGAGTGTCATTCATCTTACAAAAAAATCAGCCTTCCATTCGAAGACTAAGCATATACAGCTTAGGTACCATTTCATACGATCTTTCTTGGAAGATGTACATTTGAAGTTGGAAAAGTTACACACTAGCCAGAATCCTGTAGACATGTTAACAAAGGGAGTAATCAAGGAGAAACTGAGTTCTTGCTTAGTTTCAGTTGGTCTTCAAGCATGAAGGTGAAGATAAGAAATTTGCTAGGTCCAAGAAGGTTCATATTTCAGTAGATACAACAATGGTGGAGTTGTTGAGATCAGTCTCCAAGTGGAAGATTGTTGGTTGTGGAGCCTGATTATCTTCCTGATTCAAAGGTCTTTGTTTTCAACAGTGTTTATACCCCATGAAGACTTTAAACCTCGAAAGAATGTACACTCATCCACGCGGGGGAGTGCAGAGGGGGGTTACCCCCTCTACGGGGTCTGGTGGGAAGCGGGCCCCCGAAGGAAAAATTGCCTCGTAAATGTATATTGTAATTTCAAAGTAAATCTGGAACGTTCATTATAAGGTCGCAGATCTGACGATAGAAGTTATGTTAGGGTTTTTTTCCCTAGAAGGCAACCCTCTTTTATGAGGGAAATGTATTGTGGCTATGTAATATAGTGAATATTGTATTCTGAGTGAGGATACAGTGAGAGAAAGAAGAGGAAGTTACAACGGGTGTGTTGTAGGTTGTATCCCTTCATTTATTGGATAATAAAAAAGGAAGGACCAGACAATTTCTCTGGAGGACGTAGCCCACACTGGTTGAACCATGTATATTTGTGTCTCTATTGTATTGTGTATCTTTTGTGTTTTATTTCTGCATTTGATTTTAAAATTGACAATTTGTGTATGATTGCAGGCTTTACAGGTGATAGACCGTCATCTGAAGTTGTCATGAAAAAGGAAGATCAAGGAATGCCTTCTCAAGGCATTGGAAGGAGACAGGATCATAATTTCATTCTGATGAAGGATGAGACAACATTGTCTCATGGAGACAGACAAAAGAAAGACCATGCACCATTGATCAAAGAAGTTATTGAAGGAAGATTGCGGACGATTGTTGTTGTAGGAAACATAAGAGACTTGACTCATGAAGAGAGTCAAAGGGAAACCAAAGAGAAGCATTTTGATGCAATGCTTTCAAAGTGGGATAAAGAGGTAGGGCTACTGGAAAGATTGTTGATAGAACCTGAGTCAGAAAGGAAAAGTACAGCCAAAGAGGAACCATGTTCATAAGCTCCTAGCAGTGAAGGAGAGGTGCTTATTGCATCTAAGGAGGTAAAAGTAAATTTTTATTTTCTATTTAATTTGGAAATTGCAGGCCTAGAAAAGGAAAATGAACATGATATGGAAGTAGCCTCAAGAATATTTCCTAAGCATGGAATTAGACCTCAATTGATGAATTTTGAGGATGAATTGAAATTATTAGAGGAATGGTTGACTAAGGATGCGGGACAAGAAGACTGCAAAAGTTTTGAAGACTCAATTCACACTAATTTTAAAGAGCAGATGGAGATGTCAATCAGCAGTGGCATAACTGGAGACAATAAACAAAAACTAGTGGACAACAACAACAACAAAATTCAACAAAGGGAACAACAACAAGTTTTCAACAAAGAAATGAACCAGCCAATGGATAGATTGGACATAGAAATTAAAGAAATGAGGATGTTGATGGTGTATTTGTCTCAGAGAAGACATGCAGAGGAAAGGAAGATCTCTATCAATAGAGCAAGTGGAATGGAAGGTAGCAACATGAAAAAAGTGACAAGGGTATATTGCCAAAGCAAAGCCAGTGGGGCTTTGCAGCATAATAAGTGGAGGCCAGGAGAGTTGCAGTCAGTGGAAACAAGGAAACAAGACAACAATGAAGCAAGTGGAGAACTTCAACATAGAATTTGAGACCCTGGAAGACACTAGAAGAATCAAGCAGTTGAAGGAACTCATGATCATGAGATCATGAATAGTTTTTATTCCTGGGGAGTCTGATGCAGGAGCATCTTGCCTCTCAAAATCTTGTACATTTGATTAGACCTAGGGGGTGTTTCATTTTCCTAGGGAGTTGCTTCTCTACGGGAATTTTATTGTAATTTCCTAAGTTTAATAAGAGTTCTAGAATGTGTGAGTGGATTGCATTTTAATTAGATCTGCCTCTAAGAAGAGATCGCAATTGTTGAGAGGAATTGAGAGATCTCAGGTTAATTGTATATCTCATGAGGATTTGAGAATCCTAAATGTTAGGCTTGTTAGAAGATCTTTTGGATCTCCTTAGGGAGTTGTTGAGTAAATAGTGTATCTGAACCAGAAATGGTTTCAGAATCCTTTTGTATAAAATTGTAAGCCTTAGAGGCATTCGAGGTAGGTCAGTGAAAGAGAAAATCAGACCAAGGGAGGTTGGCCAGAATATGAGATCAGGCCACAGGGATATGGCCATTTTAGAGAGAATAGAATTAGGCCAAGGAAAGATAGGTAGGCTATTGAGTTAAAATCAGGCCAGGGAAGACATTAGAAGCCTTGTGTAAATCTATGTACATTGTATGTATGATTAATGAAAGGAATACTTTGTTTTGAGTATCATTGAGGAAGTTTTTGTGTGTGTTGAGAAGCTTTGTTGTCTTGAATAGTATGTCTATGTGGAGTTTAAACTTTGATCAACGAGGGGGTTTGCGGCTAGGGTTTCCCTAGCCACAGACACCACGATTTGTTTCATCTCCTGGAATCTATGCTTCTTTCCCTACTGTGGTGCCTTTCTCCGTGGTTTTTTCTCTACGAGGAGTTTTTTAGTTCTATGGCTTATGAAGATCGAGATCTCCTCTTAGGATGAGATGGATATTTTATGGTGGCAGTGGATCTTTGTTTTTTGGTGTGGTCCTCCTGGTGATGTAGAGATCTCGCCTCGATTTTATTGTTTTTCTCAGATCCATATCTTCTTACCCAGATTAGGTATGTTTACACTAAGGATTTATGTCTCCTCTGGGGGCTAGGATGGGTTTGCGAGCTTTCTCGGGCCTCTTTGCCTTCATCTAGTTGTGGATCAATCCATTTTTCTCTCCCTCCTTCGTTTTTGGTTCATGTGGCGATTGTGATATGTGTTCGGATTGTGCAGGTTCCCTGAAGGGTGTGTTGTTCTGGGCCTTTCGTTGTGTGTCAGATCTTGCTTCTCTTGGTCGAATTAGGGCTCCTTTGTCTTTGTTATTCCTCTATAAGTTGTCGGTTCTTTCTCTGTGGATATTTCTCTTCCTCACACAGACTTTTGTGGATTTCCAATTGATTTCCTTTTGGTGTCTTGGGGTTGTGTCAGGGTTTGATGAATTTCATTGACTTTGGTGTCCTTCGGTTCTAAGGTTGAGTGTCGATTTCAACCTTTTTGTAGCTAAGGCTTGATGTTTTTGGCCCCTCTCATTTTCCTGAGAGGTTAGAATTCCGCTCAGATCTGGTTTGTCCCGCATTTAGGTTCTCTTTGGAGGTTTTCTCTTATCCGCACTCTCAGCGAGGGTTTCTGGGAGTTTCGTTCTTCTCTGTGGGTTTGTTGGTTCGTTCAGGGTTTGATGTTTACTCAAACTAAGGTCCTTTTGAGGTCTGAAGCCACGTTGAAGGGGTCTATGCTTCGAGGTCCTTAGCTATGGGCATGCAATGTTGTTGACAAGATCAACACTTTGAGGTCCTTCTATTGGGCGTGTATCTTTTTGGTCGTTGTTGTCTCATGGTTTTCCGTGGCACTTTCGATATCTGGTGTTGTTGGTATGAGAGATTTTGACCTCTCTAACCGGGTTCGTCCGGCTTCCAGAGTTTTCTTACAGGATTGCATTATCGACTTTATATTTCAAAGAGGGGGACCTCAATTGTTGGAGTTTTAGCCTCAGCTTTTGTGTGGTCTTTGACACCGATATTGTATTTTACTTTGTGACTTTTTAGTCTCATTTTTTGCCCTTTCTGGGTATACATCCATTCCAAAGGATGAGTTGTGCTTTATGCACCTGCAAAATGTAATCTGGTTCTCTTAGGATGAATAAAATTACACTTTTTTCCAAGGAAAAAAAAAGTATGTCTTTGTGGAAATAGGCGTTAAAAGGAATTTGTTTATCTGAGGAATTGTGTGTGCTAAATATATGAATTAATTGAGAAAGTAAGTCTCTACGGATTTAGGGAGTTTATGTAATTGTGGATGCTAGAGCTTGTTTGCGGGTTTGGAAGGAACCATTTGTGATCATGGATCACTATAGGATCAATGATCCTACTTGTTAAATCATTAATTTATGTGTGCATGGATAGACTGAAGAAACATGCTAACCAAAACTTTGAAAGGAAAAGCTACAGGAACCCTTGATATCTTGGTAGATCAATTAGAGATCGTTGATTGATAAGTAGAAGGAATAGATATCAATGGATGAGATCTTTTCTCTGTTGGAAAGCGTGCAAAGGTTAACAAGAAGGTTAAGGTGCGAAATAATCCCGACCGTCCAAGGATTTGGCATGTGTCAGCGTATAAAGCATTTCGGGGGGGACTCCACCTTGTGATTAGAAACTAAGGCCAAGCCCTGAAATAATGTGGACCATCCATAGTCAAAGTAAATCTACGATGGATAATTAAGCACCTTTTGGAATAACGTGAAGTCACGACTCTTGGTCACACAAAGGATAGGTGTCAAGGAGTTAAGCACTCAATCATATCTATTGGTCGCAAGGTAAGCGCTTGAATTTTAATCTCGTTACAGGTGTAAGTGTTCTGGTAGTTAAATGAAGGTCACGAGCTTGTGGTCGTATGAAGAAGGGATTGAAGGCGCAGTGGAAGAAAAAGTTCAAGTGGAGATTCGATCTATAATTGTGATCAAATAAAGCTCGTATAGAGAATTATTTTCATAGATATCTAACAAAGATTTAATGAAGGCCCTACGGAATTGAATAAGGCATATGCAAAAAAATGGAGTACAGATCCTTGAACACCCTTTGTTGGGTTTGATGAAAGCCTAAGTTAAAAGGACTATCATACTGTGGGTATTGACCATTAAGGTCACCAGGTTTGGTATCATAGCGTGAATTCTCTTTTGGAATTGAAGGAAGGACATCAACAAAATGTCTACAAATTGGAGGAGGTATAAGGTAACATATTTATTTTGTTAATTATAAATCTAAAGTTGTGTTGACATGTGACAGAGGTACATAGACAATATGCATAATGCATATTTAGTGAAATGTGATAGCACAGAGACATGATACAGGGGGATTCAAATTTAGAGAAATCTGAAGTGGACAGAGACATTACCTAGAGAGAGGTTCAGACTTATGAAGTCAGACATGACAATTGGATTGATTCCAGAGAGTGAATAAAAAGGGAGCAAGATCATAAACAGATCTTGGATACATTGTGTGTTGTTTTGAAATTTAACTATGGTTTGAGATTGTTTGTAGGTTAAAGAAGACTAAGGTGATTGATAGTAGCCATGAAAACTAGGAGAGATGTAGCAGAGAACCATTGATGTTCTTGAATACATAAGGAGAGCATGTGAGCTCTTGAAGAAAGGAAGCAGTGGAAAACAACAGTGATAGATCCAATAGAGATTGAACTAAGGAGAACAAGTGAATGTTCTCAAAGTGAAGTGGAAATTACAGATCCTAGGGGAGTAGAGTTGCTCAAGAGGTTCTAAGAGAGAGAACCATA
Source organism: Picea sitchensis (assembly GCA_010110895.2). Taxonomy (NCBI): domain Eukaryota; kingdom Viridiplantae; phylum Streptophyta; class Pinopsida; order Pinales; family Pinaceae; genus Picea; species Picea sitchensis. Next base: position 61,816 of record SNQJ01S0009565.1, read on the forward strand.
GGTACCAAGAGGTCAAGCTCAAAGGAAATAGTTTGATGAGGTATGGTGCAGCAGGTATGAAGACTTGTTGAAAGAGGATCCTTTAATGCAGTCCATAGGTGAACAAGGTGAAGTTCACAAAGGAAACAAAGATAATGACTATTGTAGGTCATTGCAGAGGTTCAAAGGAAAGCCACAACAGAAAAAGGAAATATTCCAAGGCAGATGGCATAAGGAAGAGGATGATTCAAGAGGAACTTGATAGAGAAATGGTTGAGTTAAAGATCCAACTCAGTTACATGGAACAACTGCTACAGGAGAAGATGAAAGAGTACTAGATAAGAGGATGGAAAGTGAAGAGGGTCAAATGGCTAGTAATGCAATTATTTGAAGAGAAGTTGAGGAAAGGATTGGAGGAATTGAAGCATAGGTTAAATTCTTTGATGCAGAAGGATAAACTCAGAGAAGCTGAGTTGAAACAAGGGCCATTGACAGAGAAGGAAGTTCACTTTTGCGAACCAAAGCAGGGAGACATCCTTGGAGAGGATGATGTTGTGAGGAGACCAGTTCAGAGTCTCGTGGACTCTTTGAAGAGTTTAGATCAACATATGGACATGCTGACAAGGAAGCCAAATGAGGCTAAGGAGCCTTATGATTTTAAAACTGACAATTTGTGTATGATTGCAGGTTTTACAGGTGATAGACCATGATCTAAAGTTGTCATGAAGAAGGAAGATGAAGGAATTCCTTCTCAAGGCATTGGAAGGATACAAGATCAGAATTTCATTCCGATGAAGGATGAGACAAAATTGACTCACGGAGACAGCCAAAAGGAAGACCATACACCATTGATCAAAGAAGTTACTGAAGGAAGATTGCAGAAGATTGTTGTTGTAGGAAACAAAGGAGACTTGGCTTATGAAGATAGTGTTACACATTATTTTTCTCATCTTGATGATCCATTGACAAACATGTGTTCATGTTCCCAAAAGAGTCTATCTTCGTGAGAAAGGTGACTGACTTTCTCTTATCAAAAACCTTATTAAGGAGGGTCGTCGCAAGCTGCACCATAAGCATGGTGCGATGATGCCTGGTCGTCGCCCTCTTCCCTAAAGCTGGTTTGCGACGTCTCTGCAGGTTGATCTACAGCTAGGGTGCGACAATGCCAAGAAGCTAAGAAAAGGTCAAACTTCATGAAAGTTCTAGAAGGGAATCTTTTGGAAGATGAGGTGGCATCTGTATGGTTGGGATCCTACTTGCTTCTCTGATTTGGTGGGATCATCCTAATCTCTTCAACCATCTCTCTTTCCCCTAAATAAAGAGGGATTTGTCATGGAAAAGGCTAAGGTTAATGAAGGTTGATTCAAGCAAGATTATTATTGAATAGGCTAAGAATTGGATGAAGAATTCTACTTCACTTCATACTTGAGAGCTTCATTTCAGTGTATCAAGTCATTGTGGATCTTCTTCATTCAAGGTTTGGAGCAAGTGTGTGTGTTGGAGCAAAGATTCATCGGAAGGGGACCTTGCTACATCAAGGATTTGGTTGTAATCCCCACTTTCATTTTAATATGATACAGTGATATGTTTATTTCCCATAAAACTTATCTCGTTTTATTGTATGATTCCTTGATCACGTATATAGTTCTCTTTGAATATGCTATATTGCTTTCACTTTGGTTGGCTTGTGTTCCTTTGCAAATCCAATATCACAGGAGCACTGGAGTGAAGCTAGGATGACAACGACAAGAGGAAGCGATATTTAAACAGTATGTTGCACATCTCTTGTATGATAGTAATTTCAATGATTAGAGCCAAGGGAAAACATCATGTCCTGTTCTGTTTTGTTCTAGATCTAGGTGGATCTAGGGAGATCTGTTTATGTCCGCATTTACCGATAAGTCCCATAACAGATAGCCAAAGGGAAACTAAAGAGAAGGATTCTGATGAAAAGCTTTCAAAGTGGGATAAAGAGGTAGAGCTACTAGAAAGATTGTTGATAGAACCTAAGTCGGAAAGAAAAAGTACAACTGGAGAGGAAACATGTTTAGAAGTGCCTTGCAATGAAGGAGAGGTGCTTATTGCATCTAAGAAGGTAAAAGTAAATTTTAATTTTATATTTAATTTGTAAATTGCAGTCCTAGCATATGAAAATGAACATGATATGGAAGTAGCCTCAAGACTATTTCCTAAGGATGAAATCAGACCTCAATTAATGAATTTTGAGGATGAATTGAAATTATTAGAGGAATGGATGACTAAGGATGCATGACAAGAAGACTCCAAAAGGTTTGAAGACTTAGTGCAAACTAATTTTAAAGAGCAAATGGAGATGTCAATCAATAGTGGCATAATTGGAGACAATAAGAAACAACTAGTCGACAACATCAACAACAAAATTCAACAAAGGGAACAACAACAAGTTTTCAGCAAAGAAATGTACCACCCAATGGACAGATTGGACATAGAAATTGAAGAAATGAGGATGTTGATGGTGAAGATGTCTCAGAGAAGACATGCAGATGAATGGAAGAACTACATCAACAGAGCAAGTGGAAAGGAAGGCAACACCAAGAGAGCTTCAACATAAAATTTGGGACCCTAGAAGACACTAGAAGAATGAAGCAGTTGAAGGAACTCATGATTAGGAGATCATGAGCAATTTGTATTCCTGGGGAGTCTGATGAAGGAGCATCCTGCCTCTCAAAATCTTGTACATTTGATTAAACCTAGGGGGTGTTTCATTTTCCTAGGGAGTTGGTTCCCTAAAGGAATTTTGTTGTGTTTTATAGGAGTTCTAGAATGTGTGAGTGGATTGTATTTTTATAAGATCTGCTTCTAAGAAGAGATCTCGATAGTTGAGAGGAATTGAGAGATCTTAGGTTAATTGTAGATCTCATGAGGATTTGAGAATCCTAAATGTTAGGCTTTTTAGAAGATCTTTTGGATTTGAGAGGATCCTTAGGGAGTTGTTGAGTAAATAATGGATCTAAACCAAAAATGGTTTCAGAATCCTTTTGTATAAAGTTGTAAGCCTTAGAGGCATTCGAGGTAGGTTAGTGAAAGAGAAAATCTGACCAAGGGAGGTTGGAAAAAATAAGAGATCATGCCATAGGGAAATGGCCATTTTAGAGATAATAGAATTAGGCCAAGGAAAGATAGGTAGGCCTATTGAGTTAAAATCGGGCCAAGGAAGGAATTATAATCCTTGTGTAAATCTATGTACGATGTATGTATGATTAATGAAAGGAATACTCTGTTTTGAGTATCATTGAGGAAGTTTTTGTGTGTGTTGAGAAGCTTTGTTGTCTTGAATAGTATGTCTCTATGGAAATAGGCGTTAAAAGGACTCCGCTTATCCGTGGAATTATGTGTGCTAAATATCTGAATTAATTGAGTAAGTAAGTCTATAGATTTAGGGAGTTTATGTAATTGCAGACGTTAGAGTTTGTTTGCATGTTTGGAAGGAGCCATTCGTGATCATTGATCACTACATGATGTTGGCACAAAGTTGTCAGACTAGGGTCCTCTTCAGGTTACCAACAAAAGGTACCGATGTAATCTTGTGCGCTGGCATTTTCATCTTCTCGGGAGGGAAGAAATCTCACCCGAAGCACAACCGAGAGGAGTAAGATAGGGAAGGGTAAGAAGAATACTTAGTCAAATTCTTGAAGTATCAAGATTCATATTAGTCTTGTGTAAGATATCTTAAACATGTTGCAGTCTCGAACATCTCCTAACTAAGAAGGGAGAAACATAGCTGCATAGACATTCATATGGAAGCTATAATCATTAAGCATATCAAACATAAAAGATAACACAACATAATGTTCTATAGAATCATAAGGTGAAGTACACAAGAAACTTTCTTTTTAATTGAGTCTCCAACTGTATTATATTGTATCAGATCTCTTCTCAGGATACATGAGCATCTTAAGTCAGACATACAAATAGACATGCCAAAGATACTCGGCAAGTGCTTCTCAAATAGTACAAGACAAGGTTATCTCAGCCTCTTGCTCTCGCTACCACTACAGTAGTACGTGACTCTTTTCCCTTACATTTTACAATCTGGTTCCAAAACCCAGTTCTCATTATTCAACTCGATTAATCAACAACAATAACTAGATCCTCTTTTACAATCATATGGATTATGTATATAATATGATCCAAGTTTGTTGGTTGAGAACTCGAGATTTCTCTCTTCTTCTTGATTCTGTTGCAACCTCTTTCTTCAAAATTGGTGTTGCGCTGTCCTTCCAACTATTTTCTGTTATAACTGCTTCTTGTTGCGCATTCCCTTTTCTCAGCCTTCTTTTCCTTCCTTTGCTCAATTGTCTGGCTCTGAAGTACCTTGTGAAAGTTCTATTCAACAAAACAAAGGGCCCAACACAGAATCGATGATCCTCCTCATTAAATCACCGATTTATGTGTGCAGGGATAGACTGAAGAAACGGACTAACCAAAACTTTGAAAGGAAAAGCTACATGAACCCTTGATCTCTTAGTAGATCAATTATAGATCATTGATTGATAAGTAGAAGGAATATAGATCAAAAAATGAGATCTTTTTGTTGTTGGAAAGTGTGCAAAGGTTAACAAGAAGGTTAAGGTGTGAAATAATCCCGAACATCTAGGGATTTGACACGCGTCGGCATATAAATCAATTTGGGGGGACTCCACCTCGTGATTAGAAACTAAGGCCAAGCCCCAAAATAATGTGGACCATCCATCATCAAACAAAATCTACGGTGGATAATTAAGGACCTTTTGGAATAGAGTGAAGTCACGACTCTTGTTCTCACAGAGGATAGGTGTCGAGGAGTTAAGCACTCAATCATATCTATTGGTCGCAAGGTAAGCGCTTGAAGTTTAATCCTATTACAGGTATAAGTGCCCTGGTAGTTAAATGAAGGTCACAGCCTTGTGGTCGTATGAAGAAGGGATTGAAGGCATAATGGAAGGGAAAGTTCAAGTGGAGATTCNATAATTATGATTGAATAAAGGTCGTATAGAGAATTATTCTCGGAGATAGCTAATAGAGATTTAATGAAGGCCCTACGAAATTGAATCAAGCATATACAAACAAATGGAGTACAGATCCTTGGACACCCTTTATTGGGTTTGATGAAAACCTAAGTTAAAAGGGCTATCATATTGTGGGTATTGACCATTAAGGTCATCAGTTTTGGTATCAGAGCGTGATTGCTCTTTTGGAATTTAAGGAAGGACATCAACAAAATGTTTGCAAATTGGAGGAGGTATAAGGTAACCGATTTATTTTGTTAACTATAAATATGAAGTTTTGTTGACAGGTGATAGAGGTATAGAGACAATATGCAGAGTGCATATTTAGTGAAATCTGATAGCATAGAGACATGATATAGAGGGATTCAGATTTAGAGAAATCTGAAATGGACAAAGACATTACACTTGATCAGGGGATCAAATTTTGCTCAATTTTCAAAGTGCTCGGAATGTGATGAAAACAGTGCCATTGCGTCTGTCTCGTCTTCTT
>SNQJ01S0009566.1:41341-92018 GCA_010110895.2 Picea sitchensis
AACTTATTTTGAATCGCTTGAAAAAGTCAAGTTTCACTGTCAAACAACCATGGCCAGGGGTCAAACAGAACAATCTTTCCAAAGCTCAATTCCAAAACTAACAAAGTGAAAATGCTAGAATGTTCAAGGTGGTAACCTCAACAAAAAGCCCGCATCCCATGCATTCAATGCATGGGACCTTACATCGCCTCAACGTTTACTCTTTTCCAGATCATACTTCCACTAATCAACCACAACGAATAGTAATACAACTTACCATGCCATGTATTCAACGATTCACATGATTCACATCCATGCCAACAAAGTCTTAATGCTATTTGGAACGACGGCTAACCTCAACATAGTTTTCAATTAACCCACATCCAATTGCCAATTTAATGATGCGATGGTATATATTTGTCACGGTAAATGCTTAAGGCAATTTCGAATGACACCAACAGACTGTATGAAATCAATATGAAAGAATACAATATGCCACATGCATTACGTTTGAAAAAAAAATCCACTTTTTAAACTTCATCATACCACCTTTATTAATATGAACGACCTAATATATATGAAGGCTCGAGACTATCATAGAACATGTAAGGTCGGGTTATGATTTTTAAGTATCACTTCATGTTGGATCCTTGTGGTATATCAACCAACCCTTCTAAAGTAAAGACCATCATATCAATTTGAACTTGAATTTGCACTTTATATGAGAACCTCAATATGATACCAACCTTTCAAAAGCATCGATTATTAGCACACATTTTGATAGGATGGCCATGCAATTTTTGTCCATAACACGACAAACGATCATATATTTTAAACCACCATATATTGGAGAAACCCAAACAAATAATCAATATGTAACAAGATACCTCCAATAACTGTAGTAAAATCAAGTAATATTATTAACTCTTATAACAAGGGGATTGTCAATTTTCTTTCTTTTGCTAGGGGGTCCACCTGTAGTTAATTATTTATAAAAAGTAGATAATAAAAATTTATAAAAAATGTGCCTTGCAATCATTTGTAGGCTTGGTGGCTTAATTGGTGATTTTATGAGTCAACAGATTGGTTATGGGAGAAATATGTTATCAAACCATCCTTCAAGGATTCAATGCATCTCTCGCAAAGGAAGCCAAAACAAGGATCTTCATCCCTTATGGTTTCAAAATAGGTCGATATTTCGTCAAGGATGCAAGGCAAACAAGGAAAGAGGGGCTCAACCATTTCGAATATAGGTTCCAAATTGGAAGATTTAGAAGGCATGATCCCAAAGGACTAGTTTTGCAACATGTTAAACAAGTGTCATATAGCTTGCCATATGGTCATGACAGGTGGGAGGAGGAAGCATTCATTGAAAATTCCCAAAGCTAGGATGAGGTGTTGGAAAGAAGAAGCAACCCTCATATAAATATTTTCAAAATCTTGTCTCTAGATGAACAAATGTTGGAGATAAACCATGGTGTAGTTTCTAATAGGGAAGTTGAGGAAGCAAGAAGACGTGAGGAAATTAGGTTGAGGGAAGAAGTAGAACAATGGATCATTCAAGAGGAACATGTCAGATTGCATCAAGAGCGGGAACTTCAGCACAAAACAAAGGAATAATTATTGAAGAAATATGTTACTCAGAAAGAGAGAGTTGCAAGAGTAACACGAGAAAGAAAAGGAAGAAAAAATAATGAAGAAAGAAGAAGAAAATTGAGATGCTTAAGAAAGAAGGCAACAGTAAGAAAAAGAGGATAAAAGGATCCAAGAAACCACAAAGAAATGGCTGGCAAGCAAGCATTAGACCAACAACAAGGATCCCAATCTACAAGGGGGCCTAAAAATGTTATTGACTTAACTAAGGAAGATGAAGAAGATGTACCCAAAGCAAGCACACATGTAGAAGAGGAGGGTACTGATTAGATGAAATATTAAGCAACATGTCAAGATGAAGAACCATCAAAGATACAAGCAATTGATAAAGGTGAGGAAACATCAAAGACATAGCCACCTGATCAAGGAAAATATGATTAGGAGAAACAGACAATAGACCAAGTAAAATTTCAAGAACCCAAAGAGAAAGAACCTGAGGAGAAACGAGTAACAAATCAAGGTGAAAATCCTAAAGAATCCAGGTAACTGATAAAGGAAAAGAACCAGAGTTGGACCACTTTCATTGTCTAGGAAGTTTGGAAAATATTTTTTCCTAGGGTGATCAACCTATCTCCAAGCCTATAGATGAAGTTGTTGACTTGGAATCCATTTCTTATTATTGGTGCCAATAGACCATTGTGAAGAGACTGCAAAGGAAGTGAAAAATAAATGTCGACAGTAATGTAATATGCATTATCGATGAACTCATGTTGGATACAAAAAGAGAAAAGGTGAGTGAATTTCTTTCTGTTGGAGTAGTTATATCTCAAGCTATTATTGACAAATCTAGGGTGGGTGACCATGAAGTCGAGGGCATGGAAAAAAACCTTGAGTTCCTTAGAAATCAGGTGAATTATTACAAAGAATCCTAAGATGTTCTTACCCCTTTATAGAAGAGATTTTAGACATAGATATGGAGCATGAGAAAGTAGAAAGAAATTTTCTAGTTAAGATCATTGAACTCCAAGAAGAAATACAAAGAAGTTCTGAGTTGGAATGCAAAGCAAGGTAAAACACAGGATCATATCAAATATATAGAAGAAATTCAAAAAGGTTGTGGTGAAGAGGACCATGATATCAAGATTATGGCAGAGGATGAAGTGGCCATAATAAAAGGAGTAGTGCAGTACTAGGGGAAATTGACCACACCATCTCAAATCCAAGTGAATGATGAATGGACACCTTGCTCGAAATTATGGGATTCTATAAATAAAGTCATGGCAAAAAATGGTTTGCCTAGTTTCGGCCAATAGATGAAATAATCACAAAATTCAAGAAAATTGCAGATAAATAGGAAGCAAATGTTAGAACTGTCACTTCAGTAAGTCGTGGCCACATATAGAAGTATCTGGTTGGAGAAGTCAAGACGGCTACCGGGCTATAATCTCTTTTTTCTGGAAATAGAAAGATAGACTCAACGGTTCAAGGTAGAAAGAGAAAACTTAAGTTTCCCCATGGATCAACATGTTTTCCCATACCTTCAATTATGTGAGGGGTTGTTCGAGCAATGGGCCCAACACGATGTTGAGCATGCTGTCGTCCAAACTCACAGTCCACAGGTATCTTGATGACATGTCAGATTTTGATCTTTTTTATTTTTTTACTTTATTCTATTTTTAAGTTGTAAAGTGAAGTTATAAATAAGAGGATCGACCTAAAAGAAAGGGATTTTTGGGGCTCCACGGAGAATTTTGGAGAATTGTAGCAGAGTACTATTTTGAAGCTAATTCATAAACTCTTTTAAGAGTCAAGGCGTTTAGTTTTACTGAGGTTTTCATGTGCCTTTTATTCCTCGTCGTGGATTCTTTTACTATTGTATAAATGTCTCATTCATCTAGTAAGAATTTCAATTGTTGTTAAGTTATCTTTTTGTAATTGAATGTATTGTTGTTATTCTCGGTAAATGCTCTATTAGTTATCCTTTTGTTGAAATGTCTTTTGAATTAATTTTTGATATTTTATTTTCATCCCTTTCATCTTTATGTTATGCAATAATTAGTTCTTAAAGGAATTACTTCCAAAGGGATATAAAGTTGTGTTTCATATTCATTTATTGTTCTTACAGGTTATTCTGAAGGACATATTCCTTCTAAACCCATTAGATTAGTTTACTTTTGTAGTTATTTTATAAAATTAGAAAACATAAAAAGAGACAAAAAGAACTATCAAAGCCCATCTAACAGTTATTGGACCAGTAACCCAAAGAATTATTCCATACCAAATAGGGGGGAGTCTAATTGGGTCTCGTCCTTGGGTTTAATTCCTTACTATTGAGCATTGGGAATCCAACAACCTCAACACAATGGAGGCCCATGCCTTTTTGTATCAAAGCATGTACATACTTTTGCTAATTAATAAAGCTTAAAGGAAGCTTTAATTAAAAAAAATTGAAATGACTATAATGGCTCTATGTCCAAACAAAATCATTTTGTCTTCCTTGAGCCACATAATTCATGATGTCTCTATGACTCAGATACAATCAAATTCATATTATGCATTCGTTCTTTGTGCACCTTTCTTTATGTTCCTCTCTTGTACCACATAATGTTGCTTGTATTTGTTTTTATTATTATTATTGAAATATTGGTTTAATATCTTTTATTGTGTCACTATGTACTTGTCGCATGCCAATGTGTTGGGACTTCTATAGTCCAACATTATGTATCTTTTTTTAGGATTAAGTGTTTGCACTTAATTCTCAAGTCGTTTGCTATAACCCATCTCCCGGGAGCTTCATTCTCTAAGAACCAAACTCTCTTAAACTTGAATAGTCCACTTGGCACTCATTGCATTAAGTATGCTCACTCAATCCCACATTTTCACCTTACTTGGAACTCGTTGCATTAGGTGATGCTCACTCAATCCCACATTTTCATCTTTATGAACATCACCTATTGCAATGAGTGTCAAATGGACTATTCAAGTTTACCAAAAATTGGTCATATAAATAATAATCATAGAAGATAGGTTATGGTAAATCAATTAAATCTTAAATATTTCACATAGTTAATCCCCCCAAAAAATAAAAAAATAAAACCAACTTATCATTTTCAACCAAAAGTAACCACTGCTATAATATCACCTACTTCCTCTACTCTAATTATATACTCGATCCAATACCATTTTAGCTATTTTAACTTTACTTTTAACCATTTCAAATCCATACCCAAAGTTTATGGACTTTGTGTCTTTCAACTTACTCCCAAATATGTTTGAATGGCATATTCCCAATGGCATTTTGTGATTTCATTTGAACTAGCTTGCATCAAATCTTTATCTTTAAGATAATTTCTATTATGCCACTTATATACTTGATTATGTTCTAAGTTCTTAGTTTTTAATTCCTTATATTTTATAGTTGTAAACCTATATCTAAATTATTGCGATGCATGTTTACGATAGCATTTCAATACTTAGCCATCTTTCATACTTTTAATACTTTCATTTCAATAAAAAAAATTAAGATTTTTCCATCCTTAAACTTTAAGCAATTCATTTTCAATAAATCATCACCATAGAAGCTTCCTAGATTTGATTAGATCTTTCAAGGTCCTTTGAACTTTTGTATCAACATCTTCATTTTATCAAATTTACAATGATGTTTTGTGGGTTTTTCAAAGTTTTGCATTTACAAAATCGCCTTATAATCTTTACAAATTTGTTTTGTAGAGTTTTCAAATTTCCATATTCACAATTTTATTTTGTAATGTTGTAATCTAAATGTTTTATGAATTTGTCTTATTTTGACCATTCAAAATAATTGGAAGTGAAACCAATGTTTTAAACCTAAAATCTAGTTAGTATCATTTTAGGTTGATGAAATTGGAGATATCAAAAGTTAACATTGCATGATCCAATTCATCACAAGTATTTGAAGGTGTTGAATCCATTTTTACAATAAAAACAACAATATCCATCCAAAATTGCAATTTTGGTAAAAATTGACAAAAATTATCTAACCAAATTTCGATAACAACAAATAAACAAAAAATCAAATTCACTCAACATTTAACCTTCTTCCTTTATAACAACTATAACTTTATGTTACACGTCATTCAAACTTCCACACTTTCAAAAAAAATTATTCATAATTTTTTAATAATACTTTACTTTAAATAAATGCAACGCAAACTTTATAACAACTACAACTTTATATTACACATCATTCAAACTTCCACACTTCCAAAACTTTTTATTCATAATTTTTTAATAAATACTTTACTTTAAATAAATGCAACACAAAAATGACACCACGCTACTAAATTACACATACTTTAAACTATTCATTATATATCAAGTTCCAATTTTTACTTGCTATCTACTCCTCTCTCTTTCTATTTTATTTTAAAAAACAAAGTTCTTAACATGGTATAACTATGAGTATAAAAATTCTGAAGAGAATATTAAAAATGTTTTATTTATAAACAATAAAAATGTTTTATTTATAAACAATAAAAATGTTTTATTTATAAACAATAAAGCAAGACAATGAGAGTATATGACCAACTGCTTATTGAAGTGTAAAAGCAGAATGCTTGCTTTATAAACAGTAAACAATATAATGATACCCTACGACCCATTGCTTATTGAAGTGTACAAGTACTGGGTATGTATCCTTAAAGTTTAATGATTAAAGTGTTTGATATGTATCCTCTAAGCCACGCCAAAATATGGCCATTTAATATTATGTGTATATACGCTCTAAGGCATGTTAAAATATAGCCACTAATGAGTACAAAATTGAGTTTCACATTAAAAAAATATAAAACAAGGTTGACATTTGTTCAAGAGTTTGTCCACTTGTATAGGTCACCCACTTCTCCAAACAAAATTGTGAATGTTCACATCTCTAATCTTTCTTGAAAGATATCCTCTAACCAATTATTGCCCATCAATAGATAAATTGCCACTCTAAAGCGACATATAGGAATTTTATGAACAACATTAATGCGTATAAACTTGTAATTTTGGAGATTTTGAAAATGGGCTCATTATTTTAAAAGTATTTCTACACCACTCTTAAGAGTGAGAATTTCAATGTAACTTTAAGCCCAATTTAATATAAATTATGATAATATCCTCTAATGCTCCAACAACAAATCATGAAAAAATTATTGATTAAAATGTATAATATTTATATATAATAAGATAATGTAACATTTCAATTTTCAAGTGGCAACAAATTATCAAAGACCCTAATAGGACCACCCATATCTCCATACATAACCAAGTTTGCAAAAGGGGATGATAGATTCTTCGATATACCATTTCATCAATGAAAATYRTCTTCACTTCTTCATGACTTATTTGGGTAGTGGAAAAGTWATAAGAAACAATATTATATGAAACAATTTCATGTGGTCTTTTTTTCAAAATTCACTTTATAAAATTATTAAAAATAATGATAAATTTTAAATATATAAATTTTAGATATTAATAAATTGTTTTATTAATATAATATTAGATAATCTATTTTAAAAATAGAAACATACAAAATATATGAAAGAGATTTTAATGATTTTTTATATTAATATAATATTGGATAATCATATTTTAAAAATAGAAATACAATAGATTTTAATGATTTTTTTTATTAATATAATATTAGATATTTTATTTTAAAATTAGAAACACAAAATATATGAAATAGATTTTAATGGACTTTTCTATTAATATAATATTAGATAATCATATTTTAAAAATAAAAACACAAACAATATGAGAGAGATTTTAATGATTACATAAAATATTTATGTTTTGTTTATTTTATAATGGTAAAACTTCGAAAATACCAATCTGTCATAATTTAGTGTTAATAATAACAAATAAGACACCTATGTAATAACAAAACTTAGTAGTCAACCCACACTGAAAATATATATAACTAGCACAACCACAAACTCGTGGCTTGTGGTTGGTGAACGCCGAAAGGTTTCGGTTGGTAAAATTCCCAACGCAATAAAAATCTGGTGTGTAGTTAAAGAAAACCCTAATTAACACACTGAAATTACTCTTTCTTGGTTCTTTCATTTGCGTTGCCAGAATCCATGCGACTGACTGCATTACGACGGACGAAATTCACATTACACCAGCCAGGAACGAAGAATATGAAAGGGTTGGAATTAAGTTTGTTCATCATTTGAACGTGGCAATTAGATGGTGACACGGTAATTTTATAATCATATTAAGTAAATGTTAAAAAGTAAACAGTTTAACTGGCGCCCTAAAAAATGCAAGAAAGTTATGAACATGAGATTGCATTCATTGATATGGAAGGACTACGAAGAATATGCCAGCATCCTCAATTGATAACCATACGATTGGAATTTATAGTTAAAAGATGATTAAATGTGCCCATCTCCAATAGGTATACGCCTTTCGACGTAATAATAAAACTTAAACACTTTATTATGTAAAATTTCACATTTTTTGTCAATAGTAATCCATGTGTGACCTATAACCTATGTATAGATTGACTTATATCCAAACATCAAATTGGTGATGAGACCCCCTCTGCCCAACGATTTGACTGGTAAAGTCTACGAAAGTATGCATACCCTACCCCCCTCTAGATTTGAACTTGTGACCTCTTAGGGGGAAACACATGTTCCTAACCATTAGGCCCACTTAGGTTGTATATATACAATAAACATCATAATACTTTTCGAAGGAATACTAAAACATCTATGAAATCAGAATAAGCAGATAGATCTAACAATTGTGCATCTCTAATTAGTAATGCCTCGTTTGCAAGGAGTTGCATGCGTACCTCATCTCGCCATAATTGCCAAAAAGTTGACTAAGAACTAACCTCATTGTCAAAAACAAACTTGCAAAGGAGTTTCCAAAGGATAAATAAGGCAAAGAATCTCAAACAATGTCAAATACTAGCCAAGGAATCTCAGATCATCGATCTGGAATCACCAAACAAAACTGCACGACAATGCAAATGCCCCTGAAGAATGTTTTCCATCTGAGATTGAACCTCGACCCAACAAGATCTTGCAAAGGCACATTCCCATAAAATATGCTTTATTGATTCAAACTTCAAGCAGAAGGGGAAAAGGCCATCATAAATACCACTTTTGGTAAGCCAGGCTTCAGAGGGGAGACCTTGGTAGATCACCAACAAGAAAAAAACTGAAGCTTATAGGAAGCTCAAATCGACCATACACCATGCAACTCTGAATCCACAGGCTCTCTACATCCGAAGAAATCCATGTGGCATTGAGAACAAGACCTAATTCATGTCGATGATGCAAAATGGAGTAGAGCTTGTGAGATTCATATTAGTTCAGGGGATGTCTAAGACTCCACTCTCAATCTCGCCAAAAGGGCCCATTCATATCAATATTCATCTTAAAAGTATCATCCCGGGGTATGAGCCCAATAATCTCCATCCAGGTAAGTCGATCTGCAAAAGACAATGAAAATTTCCTAGCCATTGAACGCAAGTCTTCCAAGAACAAGCATTGGAATCCCAAAGATCTTTCTAGAAAAAAATATTATTTCTACTAAGCCTCCTTGCCTAAAAATGAAGGAGGTCAGAATTGCAAGTACCCTCCTGCTTCCAAATCCAAATTGGCCTCCTATCCAGATCCCAACCTGGTCCAATTTCTGACCACTTTCAATGAACCAAGCCTTCTACCCTCCTCCGAGCTATCCAAATACTCTTGAAGATGAAGGACCCTAAAATATGGAAATTATGAGGAGTAAAGATGATATCACATAAGTCAAATTGACCCTTTACTCTGCCAAAATGTTGGGTTGAAATCAATTTATGCCACATCTAAATCTACTAAGGAGATGAGACCTCCAAACACCTAACAACCCATTTAGTAGTTAAAATGTTGCCTTGGGTCACCACATCAATCAGGTCAAGGCCCCCCTCATCCTTGGGCATGGTACAAACTTCCCAAGGGACCATGGGGAGACCATAAGCCCCACCATACTTGGCCAAGAGGTACGAGAACAAAATTTGTTCCAAATGATGAAATTGCACCTTACTTGGAAGCCAACAAGACACATAGTAAATGTGGGAGGCCTAAAGAATATTGCTCACCATTGTTAACTTAGAAACAAAGGGAAGATCCTTGCACTGCCAAAAATTAACTTACACTGCAATATTTCCAAGCACCAATCCCACATTGCAACTGGCGAAATGTCTACCCTAAATGGTATACTAAGATACCACACAATAAACTCTAGCTGGACAAACCTCCAAGCAATTGGCAACCACATGGAATGATTCTCCAAACCAACTAACCAATAGTCTATCTTGTGATCACTAACAATTGCCCTTGAAGCCTCACAAAACATTGAAAGACAATCCCTGGTAGCTAAGACAGACTCCTCATCAACAGAGATTGTCAAAAGAGAGTCATTTGCAAAATGATTTTTAATCATCTCCTCCCCCCCCACCCCCCAGGGGGAGAGAAATACCTTTGATCTGACCTTGAAGACGAGTTGCCTCCAATAAATATCCAAGATCATCAACCATCAAAACATAGAGATAAGGGGCCAAAGGGAACCCTTTCTTGATAGACCTGTGGAGATGGATGTGGGGGGACAAAACATTGTTAACTAAAACAAAAGCAAAGGAACGTGTAAAAAATGTGTTAATCATACCAACACAACATTGGTCAAACCTAAGGCAGGTCAACATATTGGTGATAAATGTCCAATCAATACAATCATATGCTTTGTCGAAATCAATTTTCAGGAAGAGTGTCTGTTGACCAGACTCCTTGGCCCACTCCATGGCCTCACAAGCTGACAAGACACCCTATGGGAAAGACCTTATGTGCAATATTTCAAAAATCATCCCCCACCGTGTCTCGTATCTCCTTGTAAAACTCACAAGGAAGACCATAAATACTCGAGGAATTCCCTTTTTTCATTGAAGGGAGTGCAATAAAAAATTCATCCTTTGTAAAATCTCTTTCCAATCTATCATGATCTCTAATCAAGACTTTACGTGGCACCACTCTGAAGCAAGCATCCCTAGCATCCACGACTAACTTTGATAAGTTGTAATGAGAGAAAATATTTTGAAAGTGACCACTAAACATACCTCAAATCTCTGTTGGGTTCTCCTCAAGAGTTCCATCTTCTCCGTGTAGACCAATAACCCTATTAGCCACAAATTTGCTCTTTAAGAAGTCAAAAAAGAACTTAGATCCCTCGTCGCCCTCCTGGATCCATTGAAGTCAAGCTCTCAATTGACCCCCTCTAGCAATATACTCCTCCTCCTTGCGAACCACCATATCAAACTGAGTTGCATCCTCCTGGAGGGTGATGTTATGAAGGTCCCCCTCCAAGAGAATACACACCTCCTCTAATTTTTGTCTAGCCTCTCGAAGCTCTCTCTTATGCTTTCACACAATCATACGACCCCATCCCCTCATAAACTTCACAGTACGACGAATGGCAGCCTCCCACCATAAAACCAACCTTTGACCCCCCCTAGGATGAGGAACAATATTCCACACATTATGCACCAAAGCCTTGAAATATGTAGACTCCAAATGGGAGACGTTAATATTGAACAAATATGAAGGTTTGGAGTCCACCACATGACCTACTTAAATAGAAGTCATAATGGGTAAGTGATATGAACCTACAGTTGCAATTAGCATGTCAATTGGACGCATATTCCCAAAAAAGGAGATATCATCCCTTCGGCCATAGATCTGATCCAACGTAGCATGCACCTTGGAATATCCTTGTCTAAAGTTGGACCAGGTAAACCATCCACCATAGTCAACCCATTTCTTCCCCCAATTGGGGTCGAACAATTGAAGAGAATCTTTACATATAGACCAAGCTTCCTTCCCTAAACCATTGATCACAGAACCAAACCCTCCTCCCCTATATCCATTCCATTCAACCACGTTAAAATATTATCCATTTATGTAGTCAACATCTAGAAGAGAGGTCTCCATCCACGTCTAGAGATGGGTATGTGCAAGGCTAAGGTTTGGAGAATACACAAAACAAAAACCCAACAATCTCTCCTGAAATAACATAGTAATCCACACACAACAATTGTTCGGGTCACTCCCTAAAGTTGTAACAAAACTCTGTAGATATGAGGAAATACCTAACACCATCCCACCTCTTCCATGAACATGATCTATGGCCCAAAACATGCCATTCCAAACATAACTCATGTGATTGCGAAGCTCAAATTCTGAAGACTTGACCCCTTGTAAAAAGACTATTTCTAGCTTGACCTTTTGAAGAACTCCTTGAACAACCTGCTTCCTACTAGGAATCATCATCCCTCTGACATTCCATGAAAAAAGAGAGAGTTTCATTCAAAGAATAGGGGATTGGGCAAAGAGCCTAACTTATTAGACATCACCAAGGAAGGTGTTCCCCTCTCAGGAGAGTGGGTCACTGCTTCCTTAAAAGACTTTACCCATGGGGATGGGCTCACAGTACTAACAAGCTTGTCCAAATCTATAAGGGATGAAGCCCCTTACGCTTATTAAATTTAACTTGATATCTATCATCCACCTCCATATTTTGAATAGGAGCACTACTAATAGTTGAAGTTGTCTGCATGGTCGGAGTGGGAGGGTTGACTAGAGGAACCAAAGGAATTCCAGAGTTGTTGGGAACTGATTGTCATATCAGGCCACCAATGCCTTTATAAGTCTCTTGAACCACTACTCCCCTAGTCTTGCTACTAGATACATGCCTTGATAGAGGAACATACCTTCCTACAGGGGCCTTAGAGGTGCCCTCCTTAGAAACATGGGAAGAACCAACTCAGAAACTTGGTTGGCTAGATGGGGCCACCGATGTTGAAGCACCTACATCACCTGAAGATGGAGGAACCCTTGGAGGGGGCTTCCGATGGGGACAATCTCGGATGAGATGATCTTGAGCTTGGCAGGAAAAGTAGGCGTTTGGCAAATTTAGATAACATACTTTTTGTTGTCGAAGTCCATCCACAGTCATCATAGAAATAAACAATGACAGATTCTTCTTCAGATCAACCTCCACACAAACTCTTGGGTTAGGTCAAAAAGAGTTACGCTTGTCGTATAGGATCAAAACCTTACCAGACTGATTAGCAAACAAATCTTAAAAAGCCCTCAAATCAATAGGCAATGCAAGAAACTCGATCCACAATGGGTAGTTCGCTTGACCACGATCCTCCAGGTTAAAATCAACTATCCATGATTGCACATAAGCTAGAGAACCTGCAATATTTCATGTACCATACTATAGAACTTGTCGAGCTAATGATTCAGTTTTGAACATGAGACAAACATATTTATACCCCAAAACCCAATACAAATTCAAAGAAACTCCTTTCACCTCCTAGTTCAACAAACACCATTTATTGAATGTTGCCTCATCTAGCATGTGGTGAAGGAAATACAATATCACCCCATGAAGCTCTAAATTTTGGCATCCCTCTACATACTCCTTGTTATTGGCTTAAAAAAAATTGAAATCCCCTTCACCAAGATCCACATTGGTCTGAGTGGTAGGGATCTTAGTTGTTTAAGAGTTGGGGGCTAAACAAGTAGGCTCAATTGAAGGAGGCACCTCACCAAGTTCGATGAGCAACTTCCCATTAATTCTAATAGAGTCTGGTTGAGCATCAATGATTTGAAACTCTGGCTACAAATATGAAGAAATAGTAACCAAGGTAAAAACATCATTTTGGGCTTCGAAGTCGTTACCTACACTCTCATCTGGGTTAGATTGAGAATCAGATAAGCCCAATGGGTTGAGATGAGGCAATGGGGGCCCTTCTACTGCATTGCCAACTCGTAGAACCACAACCGTAGAAATTTTTTCATTAAGAGACACTGTAATGTTGTAGGATCCTTCTAAATCATAACAATCAAGTGACACATGTTGCAAAGGTGAGCGTTCTCTTGATTGATTGCGCCTGGGAAACCCTTGTTCGTTAGAATGACCAAGAGAGTGGCCTCTGGAGGCAGATCAACCCTTAGATCTGTATCGATTGTGGCTGACCATAACCACACAAAAAAATGGAACCATCGGACTCTAGGAAAACCACCCAAACGCATGAGTCACATAAAGTAACTTAAGCTCTTAACTCCATCTTCAATGGTGGCAAATCTTTCCTTGCCTACAACTAGCACAACCAACAACTTCGAAAATTGTAGCTAGGGTTCCAATGAACATGGATAAGGGTTTTACTAAGGTAACCTAACTACTAGGATTATTCCAACTAAAGGATTTAACATGCGACCAGGGTTCTGCCCTAGTAGCAAATAATTTCAACTCTTGCACACTCATGAGCATCTCAACTCTTGCACACTTACACCAATAACCTATGTTACTTATATAATTACAAAAATCATTAAAATAATTAAATTGTAAAATAATAATTATAAGTTTAAGAGTAAAATAAAGTAATTATTAATATAAAATATTTTTTTTAAATAAAATGTTTTTCAATTGTATTAAAAAGAGTTGCAATTAACCTGTATGATAAATTATATAAAAGTTGTGAAATATTCTCTCTCCTCCCTATGTAAGGTGGGTAGATTCTAGAGACTATATATTTTTTAGTTTCTTTTTTATTATTTATTTATTTTTGGGTTATGATAAATTATATAAAAGTTGTGAAATATTCTCTCTCCTCCCTATGTAAGGTGGGTAGATTCTAGAGACTATATATTTTTTAGTTTTTTTTTATTATTTATTTATTTATTTTTGGGTTATATAAGTATATCTTTATGATCCGGTTATGTAGTAATCAATAGAAACAATACATATTTCAACTATTAAGGGTTTATATTTTCTTAAAGTTTTTTCTTCTTCATCGAATCTTTTGTTTCAAGGGAAGATTCCTTCTCAACGTTGGCTAGCTTCTCTAGGTTTGCCTTAGGAGGGGTGGCCTCAATGCCTCCAAACTCGTGTAGTGAATTTGAAACTTCTATCCATTGTGTGATTTCTATTTAAGGTTGGTCATTCTAGTGCTATATTGTTTTGGTCTATCCTTACAAGGTGATTTTATGGTTTTTTTGGTGTTTTTTTTTATTCAACTAAGGTTTTTTGCATATTGATTTTAGACAAGGGAAATTCTTATGTTAAAGCTATCAAAAGAGGGCTTTTGGTTTTTTCTGGGGTTCCATATTCTTGGTTGTATTTTCTTAGCTTGATGACTCATGTCCTCTCCATTTTAGACTCCTCCTTCATCTAATCCTTTTGACCAACTAAAAGCACCTTGAAGAAGACTGGGTCACCTTTTGATTTTTCACCTTTTCTTCCTTTGCTTGAGGGTTACTTAGGCTTTCTTTTCTTTTTAAGTAGACTACTATTAAATAGCCTATTTATCAATATATTCAATAATGTTAGGCAGTGCTCTCGTAAAGAAGCTTTTGGTTCCATTGGGTTCCTTCCCATTCTAAAGATATATTGTTAGGAAGCCCCTAGCTAAGGTTTATCTTTACATGGATTAGTGTAAAGGAGAATAAACCCTCTTCATCTTTGCAACCATTGCAATACATATAATCACCTAATTTATTTTTTATTTGAGATAGAACATCATCCTCACATATTTGCATGGGTGGGTTTGGAAGTCTCACCTAGATCGAGGTTGATGTAGATCTTGGGTTAAAGTTAGGAAACCATAGGGTAAGGAAGAGAGTTGCTCTTTCCACGAACATGGCCCACCTTTTAGTATCCTTTTGTGTCTCCTCTTCACTCGAAAATAACACGATGAAGAAACCCCTTTCACAAAACATGACATCAAGATCACCTCCCCATTTGTCATTTAACTAGTCCATGATAGTGTGAGCGATGACTAGAGACCATGATATGACCAACTAAGCCTTTCTTTGATCAACATGAGACAATTTATTTTATCCGGGATGAATTAAGTTGGACCGCTAACAGACCAACTACCTTCTCCACTATAAATGCTTGTGGAATTAGTTGTTCAAATTGAACTCACAAAGCAACTCTTAATCTCAACAAGGAGGTATGTGGAGCAAGAGCGTCTCTGATTGATTTTTATTGTAGTATGCTCATATGTCTCTTATGATTCCAACTAGAGTAATATCACAACACTAAACAGGGTTGGGCTATTCGTTTGCAAGGGTTCCTATGGCGGTTGGGGAAAACCCTAGCCTCTAGATGACAAAATTCTCACTCCATATGCAATACACAACATATAATTGAATCTAATAAATATAACAATGTAATAATATTTTGTAATATCACATAGATGTCATTTTTTTTTTGAAATACATATCCTAGGGAAACCCACCAAGCACTTCCCTCCATTCTAAGGATGGTACCAAGGTAAATCAATTTTTTTAGGGTTTAAGGTCAATGCAACAATATACTCATTAAAAGCTCAACATGTCACTTATAGGAATTGAATTCCAAGTGGGCACCATAACACTCCTCTCAATCACCCAATTGACACATAAATGCCAATCATATATTAAAGATGCTCACTAAACATAATATTAATATTGGAAGTTAGAAAGAAAACATATATTTATTCTAAATTAAATATATATATAGAGTATGTTTTACTAATTCGAACAATTATATTAATTAATGTAAAAAATATATAAAAAACTAAAATAATATTACTAGCTATTTTTATATTCCCTATCAAAATCAATTTCAACAAGTGTTTGATGGTTTCCCCCATATAAGAGGGACATTAAAAAGTAGGTAAAAAGTGGATTAATGAGTTTACTTATTTATTTACTTATTTTCTCTTCTTTCAAAGGTGATAAAACTTATCACAACTTAGTTGTCAACAAACAAAGAGAACAATCATTATAGGTTGTTCATGAATGTGGGTTGACTCATCACCGTTATTCAAGAAAAATCATGCCACCTAAAATGATCCATCGATGGTGTAGAAGGGTCCAGACTTTCACTCCTGCCAAATGCATTTAGGCCCTAAAATACCCATTGGTGGTCCATAAGAGGGTAGAATTTCACTTCTGTCAAATTCATTTAAGTTTTGTGTTATTAACCCATTTCTTTACGCCTAAAGAAGATGAACCACACTTAACCAATCAAAAACAATTTTAACTTTTACTACAAGACCAAAAGGTAACGTCAAACTAAATAATATTGGCAAAAAAAAAACCATTTCAACTTCTCAATAAGTTGTTGTTGTTATTATTTTTTAGATAAGATTATTTTAAAATTTTCATTTGATATTAAGAAGAATATGATTTGAAATTTGAATAACATCGGGTTATTAGAATTATTATAACAATATTGTAAATAATTAAATTACACTAATTGAAAATGAATAAATAACCAATATAAATCGTTTAAAACTATAATTTTATAATTCATTTTCTTTTTATATAAAAATATAATTTTTAATCAAAATATCAAATAAAGTTGTTTAACAAAATACTTATATTATGATTATTCAGTAAAGATAAAGTTATATTAATTGAGAATATTATTAATTTAAAATAACAAATATTTTAACCTTTGTTATATTAAAAATAATAAGATTGTGATTATGAAGAAGATGGTTAATGTTCATTGAGACCAAGTTTGATCTATTGGATTTAAGAAAGGTAAGGAAATACTTGGATTGCTTTAAAAAAATTTGTGCTTAAAAAGCTTTAAGAGAAGTGTTCCTAGATCACCATAGTTTTGATGAGATAAAAGGTTAGGAATGTCATTATTATAACAAATATTTTGAAAATTGTGATATAATGTGGGTGTTAAGAGAGTGTTTTTCATCTTCAACCCTTTTAGTGTCACAAATATGACAAATTCTTTCAATCCATGATGTTTTGGGAATTGTTTAACACCTTGTTTCACTATGAAGCTCGTGAGAGTTTGTGCTTATTTTAGTAATGTTGATTTTATTTTTTAGCTAGACAAAACATAAAGATACTTTTAATTTTCTAGATTAGGTTCTTCACCTCCTTGTAGTATCGTAATTTTGTTTTATCCTGTAATGATTTCTTGCACCACAATTTCTTCTTAAATTTAGATGTAATAATATTTTTAATATTATTGTTATTCTGCAGAGCAAGTTGCAAGTGGTTTTGACCGAAGTTTGAGGCAATCTTAAGAATCCTCTTGTCTTTCATGTTGTTAATCTTATTCTTGTACATTAGGTACTTAGCCATAGTCGTGCTTTCAATGGGGGAAAGACTCGCTTCTACGAGGAGGATAAGACATGGTGAATTGCATTTAATTATGAGATGATAAGTTATAAAACACTTTTGGATTTTCTCTATCTTTCTCCATGATTCTCTAGAGATACTACAACTCTAAAATTCACAACCATATAAGATAACATGAGTGAGGAGAGTCTCAAAGAGGAGTTTCTTCTTATCCCATAGCCAAAGGTATGTTAATTTATAATTGTTTTCAAGTCCATAATAAGCTTTCCACCCTCCATTTATCCTTTTCTCGATGTTATAGTTCCAGTTAAGCTTGTGATGAAGATCAATCATGAGATATTTGTATGAAGTCACTTCCTCCATGTTGTTGTTGTCACACATGAAATTAGTGTAAGTGATCTTTTTTTATTTAGTTATCATAACCTTCATTTTGTTAGTGTTAACAATCATACCTGTATAAGAGTAGAAGTCGTTGAGGATTTTTAGTTGCTTGTTAAGATCATGGGGACTCCTTGCCATGAGAACAATATCTTTGGCATAAAGAAGAAGGATGATGACTATACCAGTTAGAGTCGGGCCAACACAACTTGCTTCTTTCAAACAACCCCCCAACTTGTCAATGTAAATGCCAGAAAGGGTAGGGGACATGGGACAACCTTTCTTAACTCCTATACTACAATTAATGTCTTCCGACCAACGCTCAATGTTGCTAAACTTGGAAATAACATTCTCCTACAACCTTACTGTAGCCACTCTCAACTCGAAATGAACTTTTAGCTCTTCTAACCTATTCCAAAGGTTAGTCTTGGGCACTATGTTAAAATATTTTCAAATGTTGACAAAACAACACATGAGATTGATTTCATTATTGTGACACTCCTTCGCAATAATCTTAAGTGTAGCAAGGTGGCCCATAGTTGAATGATAGCTCCTAAATCTGGCCTTGGCTTTAGTTCTTTTTCCATGGCTTTCTAGCCATAGGTTGAGCTTATTTTCCAAAATAATTCCATATAACTTGGCTGAAAGGGGACTAGTCATAATGGTCATATAATTGGAGGCGTTGTTTTTATCCCCACTTTTAAAAATAGGTACAACGGGGCTTTGAGTCCAGGGTTTAGGAAAGCCTCGCTCGACTATTAAATTGAAGAGCTTGTGGATGTGAAGGATGAGGACAGGCCCTTCAAATTTTAAGATTTCTTCTTGGTAGCCTTCGATGTCCTTAGCTTTCCCTTTTGCAAGCCACTTAACCCCAAACTCCATGTCTTATATAGAAAAATATTCCTCTTCTATAGAAATGGTTTGAATGTTATCCATGACATTAGTGGATTCATAGAGATTTTTAAGGTAGGAATTCCAGTCCCTCAAGGGAATCATATTATTCTCTTGAGTTTTGCGAGTCCGAATTTGCCTCTAGAATTTCTTAAAATCTAGCTTAAATAGGTGCATAAGCTTCTCTTGCTTTTTATTTTTATTTTTTGTTAGCTAAATATCCCTGACTTGTGGGATTGGCCTGTGGCGTAGATGCCACGACCCAGGGGCATCTAAGTCGTCAAAATCACCTAGGGATCGCACCCGACCTGGACCACACCAGCCCTTAACATAACTGGATTTGAGGTGTCCCCAGGGGTTTCGAACTGATGACTTTCACTTACGGAGTGCCTTAACAACGCACTCCCTCATCGACTGCTTTAGACCTCAAGAACTTTCTCTTGCTTTTTATTAATATAGTACCTTTTCCCCCTTTTAATTAAGGTTTGTATCTACTTATCTTGTCAAATTTTAAGGACTCATTAAAAACATTCCTAATAACTTTTCTAGAAAGAAAACAAAAAATTCACCATTTTCTTTTTCTTTTTACATAACACCTAAATATAAAACTGGATAAAATATGAATACATTCCACTTTTAAATATAAAATTGGCTAAAATAATTTTTTTTTTTAAGTAAAAAAGTGGAACCTGCCATATTAGATAGACAAAACTTTTACAGAGTGTACAAAAGAGTAGGTCTGGAATCACCCAAAATGCTGCCGATTATCGGAAACCAGTATATATAAAGGGCGAGTAGCAATAGCATGAAAAACATAATAACAGAGTGGCATCTGTCCTGCCCGGAGGAAACCAGGACAGATGTCAAATGGTCTAAATACACATAAAACCGTAATATAATAAAACTAGGAACCAAGAGATCAGATAAAACTAGGAACCGAAAGAGCATATAAAACCTAAGTGCCTGGTGACCTGTCATCCTCGCTAGTCTGTCGCGTGGTCCCCGCCAGGATGGCGAAAGCTTGCGCGCAGAGGGGGCATTTCCGCTTGGCTGGCGCGTTGGAAAACGCATCGAGGAGCATGTCCATGCGCTGGCCCATGAGGAGGGCCCGATGTTCCAGGTCCGACAGGTGCCCCCGAAGGTCGAACATTAGAGCCAGGGGTTCTTCCCGGATGAGTGAACCATGCATGCTGCCACCCACGTCCCCCGCCGCTCCAGAACCTGCTTCGAACACCCTCTGCTCCGCATCAGCCTCTGCACCCTTCGAGCCTGCATCGTTCACCTGTGTGCCATGGCAGCTGCAAGTGTCGTCACCAGGCCAGGGTATTTCCTCCACAATACAACCGGGGGTATCGTCTAGTAATGTCGGAGTGGGTATGCATGCTTCCGGATGGGTTGCCACGCGGGTCTTCTCGATAATCGACAGGTCCTCCATGAATGGGTCTTCCACCACTATGCAGGGGGGAAACTCCTCCTCAGTACCATCTTTCTGCAGGGCGCCCGACGCATTCTCTTTGACATCTCGGCTGCGTCCAACTCCAGGCTTAGCTATGGTGGCAAGCCTCGCCAGTCTTTCTGCCCTGGCTTTCTTCCTAAGAATGGATGTCGCCAGAGCCAAGGCACGTTCCAATTGCTCCTTACGACGCCGCTGCGCCTTCTATGCCTCCCAGGCCGCGCCACGACGAGGTCTGCCTCTCTTCTGAGCCATGATGAAGGAGCAGGGCAATTGCAGGTGAAGGCAGATGAACCAGGAGCAGAGCAAATGCAATTGCAGGTGAAGGTGTGAGGCACAGGCAAGTGAGCTCTGTCTCGTTACGGTCAGAAAGAAATGAAGCAAAAATACTGGACCGCACCAGAGCGTCCAAGCACTATGCAATATGCAAAGCCGCACCAGAGCGTCACGATGAAAACTGGACACGATGAATACTGGACCGCACTAGAGCGTCCAAGCAATATGCGAGGCCGAAGTGGGTGCAGTCCCACTCTGTCCGGGCAAATTGGAAACCAAACAATCAAGAGCCGAGGTCATCCTCCTACCTTTAACCCTTGCCATCCCGGGAATGCTGAGGTTGTAAATGCTCGCGCGAGGGAAAGGTCCCTCCGTCCTGCAACTGCATCTATGGCCGTCCCCCATGGTTAATACAGGCTCGTGGGTGGCGGCTATCGACATTTATGCCTGGGCCGAGTGCGAGTCCACCTGTAGCCCTGGAACTACGTGTCACCCCATCCAGGGCAAAATTGGCTAAAATATGAATACATTCCACTTTTAAATATAAAATTGGCTAAAATATGAATACATTCCACTTTTAAACGAGTTTGGACGATTCTTGCATTTTTTATTTCATATATTTATGTGTATACTAATATATTAAAATTCAATAATGTGTTAAGTGGATTGAATATCAAATATATAATATATATTATTAATAATGTATTAAGTGGATTGAATATCAAATATATAATATATATTAAAATTAATAATATATTAGAATATTAAACATTAACTATATCATTAGAATTAAAATACATTTCATAAATAGAATATTTTATCAAACTTTTTTATAATATGATAGTTTTGGGATTCATCAACTTTTTTTTTCATACTTATGTGTATAATGTGTATATTAATTTTTTTTTTAATAATGTGTATATTAAGATTTAATATATTTTTTCATTTATGTATCTAATAATATATCAAGGGTTTTTTTGTTTATTAATTTGTTTGGATTTTTTTGGCAGTGGGATTAACCTTTGATTTGATTGGTTTGAGAAACTGCGACTCAGGGGTATTTAAGCTGTCAAAATCACCTGGGATGCGAAAGCTGTCACAATCACCTGGGGATCGCACCCGGCCTGAGCCACACCAACCCTTAACATGGTTGAATGACTTTTCAACACGGAATGACTTATCCGTCACAGATTGTCCACCTCGAGGACAATAATATATCAAGATTTAATAATATATTTGATTGCTTCTTTAATAAATTTAATGGTTAAGAATATGTGTTTCCTATTACCAAGTTATATATTCAAACAAAAAAAAGTGAAATATACATATCTCCATAAACTTCAGCAACCAAATTGTTATAAGAAAAAAATCCCTTATCCCATAAATAAAAAAATCTCATACAACAACTTGATGTCTAACTTAATTACAATTATATATATATTAAAAAATAAATTTAAAATTTAATATAAAATAGTCTAAACATTTAAAATATTTTAAATTTTGAAATATACAACCTTGTGCTTTCCGCTATAAACTACATATCAAACACGGATTAACCTCGTGCTTCCAACCTAAAAAAAATACATATAAAACACGAGATTAAATGGATTTGTAGGAGAACCCGAAATTTACTGGATTGGTAGGGGTAATTAAGTCAATTCGCTTTTCCAGTCATGGATAAGACTGATCAGACAACAAGTGTCAAGACCAAGATCACACCGTGACCAAGAAAAGATGGAGGGCTTTCGTGTCCCTTGGCCATGCTCATCCCTTGTTTTTGGGTTTTATAAACGCTAGCCGTCCCCATCTCGTCCACACTCAATTATATTCTTAAGCAAGCAGACAAACAACACGGGACTCGTCCACACTCAATTATATTCCTCTTTCGTGCACTCCAAGTCCTTCGAAACAATATCCTCTGCCTCAGAATTCCAAGCTTTTGATCCTCTCTCGATCCATGCCGTTTCCAGGCCTTCTTTTAAGAAATAATTCATTCTGAGAGCTCTTTGTCCACAATCAACTCTGCATCTGCAGTCTGTTCAATCTCAGTTTTAAGAAATAATTCATTCTGAGAGCTCTTTGTCCACAATCAACTCTGCATCTGCAGTCTGTTCAATCTCAGGATTTTGCAGCCCAGAGAAGACTCCAACACTTTGACATATACACACATCCCTTTATTTTTTATTCAACATTAGGCGAACAATTAGCCTGAATGGCTCTCCCAACGTCTCAAGCTCTCCTTAAAGACATGCAAATTGCTTCTCATGCCCATGCCAATGAATTACCCACCAGCAAACCTATTCCTTTCATGAACCCAAATGCCCAAACACGGCATTTTCCTTTAAACAAATCGGCTTTTGCGGTTAGGAGCAACAAGTCTCTTTTAAATATTACATCTGATACTGGATTTGAAGGGCAATCACGGAGTTATGGAAAGGGCAACTCAGTGGGTAGGTTGGTTGTGAGAGCAGCTGCCACCGCTGAGAAGCCCAGAAAGAATTACCCTGGGGAAGCCAAGGGATTTGTTGAAGAAATGAGATTTGTGGCTATGAGGCTCCATACCAGAGATGTTGCCAAAGAGGGGAAGAAGGAGCCGGATGCTCAGCCCATAGGCAAATGGGAGCCAACCATTGAAGGTTATCTCAAATTCCTTGTAGACAGTAAAGTGGTCTATGATACTCTTGAGGACGTGGTTCAGAAAGCAGCTTATCCTGCCTGTGAGTATGCAAAACCCGAAATTATTATTGATGTCTGGTAATAATAGCATAATTCTCTCTCTCTCTCTCTATATATATTTATATATATGTTCTTCATGCTCATTTCTTCCTGTTTCTGTATGGGCATTTTATTACCATGTCCAAAAGTTGTCTGTAGATAAAGATTCCGTGAAAACAGTGGTTAATTGCAATCCATGTTACACATTTTGAAGTACATGATTTTCTCATCCTCGTCTTTCTTTCCTGGTCTTTATTTTTCTTTTGAGGTGGAAAGCTTTGTGCTCAAATGTAACTCCATGCTATTTAGGAATCCACGTTCTCACCATAGCTTGGGAGTTTCACAGTGTCTACTTACTATTTTTCTACAGTTTTCAGCAATCTGTTTATGATTTCAATCAAATTGTTCTCAGTGACTATGTGCACTCTCCAAATCACTCTTCCAAAAGGATCCAGCAGAGTGGCTTGGATGAGGGGAGTAAGTGGTAAAAGCCCATTAGTCTGCCTTTCAATGCAGCATGCATTGAAGAGAGGCTGGATCCTATCCATATAGGCATCGACTTCCTGTGGCCCATCTATTCAATGTGAAAAATTAACCCCTTATGCCTCATCTATTCAATATGAAAAATCAACCCCTTATGTCTGCTTTGCAAGTTTGCATAGACTTATATTTCCAAATAGGATACTTTGGGTATTTTTGGTTAGATTACAATAGAGGAATTAGTTGCAAATTCATTAATCAGATCATTAAAGCTATTAAAAGAAAAGACGAAAAAGCATAGATTTTTGTGTTAGGTTGATTTATCTGCATTGGAATTGAATTTGCTTTTAGTGAATTGCAAGGGTTGCATATATGCAAAATTGAGTCTGGAAGTCTGTTTCATTCAGTTCATGACATTTTATTTGTCAGGGAAAATGTAACCCTTACTGATTAATTATCTACTACTTATTTAATAAGTTCTAAGTTGCCTGAAATGAGGAAAGGACAGAAGTTTTCATATTGGGGATGCATGGTTACCTTAACTCT
The DNA here is from genome assembly GCA_010110895.2 of Picea sitchensis. Lineage (NCBI taxonomy): Eukaryota > Viridiplantae > Streptophyta > Pinopsida > Pinales > Pinaceae > Picea > Picea sitchensis. Next base: position 65,834 of record SNQJ01S0009566.1, read on the forward strand.
TGGAGATTGGGTACAGGGGGACACAGGAATAGGTCTCAGGTATTGGGGTATGTGGAGAGACAAATATTAGGAAAGTTGGAAACACGTGTGGGGACATGCATGACAAGGGATTCAAGGGGCCTCCAGAGTAGGATAGGGGATGTCATAGATGATAGGGGTTATTGAACATTTTAACTGGTAAAAAATATAGCATTCAGAGTCCAGACATTTAGCAGAAAATCAATATGCATTTATCATAATAGCATTTTTTTTATTCCAAGGAAAAAAATGCCATTTCGTTTCAAGAAGAAAGGAAATTACACTTCTAATGTGCCACTGCACTTTCAGAGATCCGAGTAGGCCAAAGCGTCCTTCAAAAAAAGATAAAAAAGGTAGAATCTACTTAACTCCAAATACATTCTTAGGCTTGAACCTGGAGTTTCTATCCCTATCTATCCTTGTACATAAGTCTTTGAACCTGAAGTTTCGATCCCTATATCTCCTTATACATAAGTCTTTGAACCTGAAGTTTCTAGCCCTATATCTCCTTATACATAAGTCTTTGAAGATCTAAAATGTTCTTAAAGCCAAAAAAGCTTGTACAAATAAAACATATAATCAGCAGAAAAAACCACTAACAGTCCAGAACTTGTGAGAAAGTTTGCGTCATAAGGAGATCCCTCCCAGCAAAAGGACATTAGTTGGATTCAGAAACAGATAGACCTCCATCCCTATTCTCTTTAATTATGATTTTGCCTGCTGCTACCTGTTGACCCTCCTTTGAAAGAGTATCTACTGTCACATTTTGCTCTCTAAATACATGAGTAAATGAAAAAGAATCAAATGAGTTTGCAACTTCTTTTAATTGATCAAGCGAAGGCCTTAAAGAAATATTGAGAAGCTGTCCCGTTCCTTTCATCCAACTGATTACGAAACTTGAATCACCAAAAACCTGCATCTGTGTGACATTGTTATCCAGAGCACACTTGAGAAGTAACCTTAATGCCATGAATTCTCCATAGTTATTTGTTCCAACTACCAAGCCTAACAATCATAATAGCATCTATATGCAAACATAATACATTTAACATGAACCAGAAATTAGAATCAGTCTCCATATATCTAGAGTCTACTCATATGAGAAACTACAAAAGTAAAATTATGAAATTACACAGATAATTGAATTACATAGTCTCACGATCCATCTCTTAAAACTTGTATTTGAAAGTCAATGACTTCATCTTTTGCAGCCTCCTCTCTGTGAAAGATCCAAGATCTTTTTCAGATGTGAAAAATGTACGTCACTCAGCAGTGTTCACTGATTTTGTGGCTCACTGCTCTTGCAAGCACCAAAAAACATGTGTTGGAGGGGGTGAGGCTGTTGGGTTGTACTGTGTACATATAGTTGTTTTAGTGTTAACTTATTGACTTTACCTTTTTTATGTTATTATTTTTTACTTCATCATCTTTCAGAAAATGATATTGGGAGATGTGGAAGCATCACTGAAATATTGGGATGCCCCTATCTGGCCCCACAATTTGGATTGATGGCCTGAAATGCTCCCCAAAGTTTCCCTGTCCCCCAATGTCTCTTCCCCAGCCTCAGATACTCATCCTAGGGTATATATTGACAATTCCACATGACTGGACCATGGCACATATAAAATATTTGTAAGAGTAAAGTTTTCATCTTGAGCAGCATACTGGTACGTACTACGCATTAGCTCTTAACTTGTGCCTCTTTTAGCACTATGAACATTTAATTTGCTGAATTCATAAAACTCCTGGTATGTATTTCCAAGCAAAATGTTTGGATTTGAAGACTGTAGATATATGCATTATAACCTTTTTGAACTGAGGTTGTCCTTTCCCTATTATTAGAACAAGAGTCACCAGGTCACCTTGTTCTGCTCCTATTATATCCTTTATTGTTTTTTAATGTTAAGAAGCATTTACAAGTCAAACAATTAATGTGCCTATCAATATATGTGCTTGTACATTGACAAACTTTGTTAATCCAGCTGTTCACATCATTACTAGATACGTTACCAAGGAATGGTGAGGGTTGCATAATATCTATCTATCTATCTGTCTATCTATATATATTTATTTATTTATCTTTTTTGCTCAGAACAAGTCTACTTTTTTATTGAATGTGATAAACAAGAGTACATTTGTATTGGCTTTTGAGCCAGCGTATTCACTATTGTCCTTCAGTGATAACCTGGGTCTATTACCTTCATACAAAATTCCATGCCAAAATGGCCAAGCAATCCTTATGGTCCAGCAGTCCATTAAGAGCAAGTAACTCAGAAAATGTACCTGGAAGAGGGGCTGCCCAAACCTCCCTCCGGGGTTTCCTTTATGTCCAATGATCAATCTGCCTTATTCCAGATCCACTGCTGCCTTTGCTAAGGAGCCCGCTTCTGTGTTCAGTTCTCTGTAAACATAAGTGAAAGATATGCTGCTGAATCTGGTAGTGGTATCATTTATCTTTCTCATGCTTGCCTGGTGATGAATGTTGCTAACCTGCATGGTACATTGTTGCGAGCTTATAATCACTTCGGAATCTCCATATACATCAAGCTCTGATACCTCTCTCCAGGGTCAGATTTAGCAAGATGTTTGCTGTCATTAATTCTGCCAGATTGTTTGTGCCCCTGCCCAGGCCTAGTTTGAAGGTGATCCTTAAGTTGTTTTGGAGAAGGAGCCACCCTCCTGCTCCACTCGAGCCGGGGTCCTTGTCGAAGAAGCTCTGAGCCCGAGATATATCTCTACAGGGTGCTGTTAGGAACTTAGGACCCAAGGGCATCTTCCTTTCTGTATAACTGTTCCTGCTGGTAGAGTGGCCTTTAATCAATGGAAAGCTCTTCTTGGGCTGGGAAATTTACCATGAAAGATGGAGTCATTCTGGGCTAATCAGATTGACCAGATGACCAAAAAGGATAAAGTCTGGTCCTTGTCTTTTGTTGAGCTGATCCAGTTCTTCAAGGCTTGGGATAAGTCCTGCCCCTCCAAGATTGCCTATGCCTTAGTAGTCCTGTTGTCATGCTCCACATCTCTTTGGAGAAATGACAGTGTATAAACTTAAAGAGATGATCTACCGATTATGAGTGTTTTGAGCATCTCTTAGGCCACTGCTATCCTGTAATGTACCTAGGGAGGATAATATGGGGTACCTAGGGAGGTACCCAAGGGGAATAATTTATGTAATATGGCCATAAATAATGGAATAAGGTCCACTTGGTAGTTGGAGGTAATAATTAGGCCCACTAGGTAGTCAAAGAAAATGATATTATCTTCCCTAGGTACGCTACACATTCTCTGCACTGCAAATTGTCCCATGTCAAGTTAGAAAAATTTAAAGCTAGCCATATGAATATCTTGGTCTTTGGGGGTGCTTTGATTTTCCAGATCTTCGATCACCACCACTTGCAGACTTTACCTTCCATCCCTGCAAACTGTGTTTGATAGCCTGGTTTAATTGAATAAAATCCAGTGCTTGGGTTTGTCCCCGTTGTAAAGAAAGCTCTTCCTCTCTCAATTCGATACTTGCATGGACCAGTTGTGCTTTGAATAACTTCCAATTTGCTGTGTCTTCCCCACTCAGTCCAATATCATGACTGTCCAGTGTCCAACCAGAATTGATCTAACGCTGGGTGAACAAGTGGAACTGCCACATCTGATAATGCCAGATACTGCCTGCTAGTGAGCTTAGCTTGAAGAGATCTCAGCATCTTGTAGCTTGGGTCCTTCCCAATCCACTCTTCCTCCCCCAACCTAACTCTAGAACCATCTCTAATCTGGCAGCATAAAAGCGCACTGATCTGAAGGATGATACTAGAGCTTTCCAATAGTTTGATCTGCCTGTGCGAGTTTGTGGGGATACCTTATCCATTCTTCTAAAGATAAGAGGGGCAATATATTTCTGAAAAGTATCTCCTACTAGAGGCCCTTTTTAGTGATCAGCTTCCTTCCTCCCCTTAGCTGCCAAAGCTCTTGATAACATTCCCAAATTCTTTATCCCCCAACCATCCAATCCTATTGATTGGAAAGGACTTCTCACTTAACAAGTGGAAGCCCCTCCTCTTCCCTATTTCCTTTCAACAGGTAGGTGAAACTATGCCTTCCTTAGTTTATTCAGTGTCTGCTTGGGTATGCTGGTTAGTGATGGCCAATGCAATGGATTAGCGTGCAATACACTTTTAATCAACACCACTTTACTTGCCATCGAAATCCATCTATGAGTCCATTGAGACAGTCTTCTCTTTAGTTTGAACTTTGTCTACTAACCAATTCCAATCTCTGACTCTGTAGCTATTAGGTTGCAGGTGGAAGCCTAAATACACCATCTTGTCATCAAAATTTTGAACAAAAAAGGGGAGTAACTACTTGATCATATCATGATTCCCTTGGGGGACTAGGTTAAAATGGAGAGAAGATCTAGCATGATTAATCTCCATCCCTATCACCCTACAAAAATGCCTAGGAATTCTTTCAAAAGTCTTTGCTTTTGCTACATGCCCATTTCCAAAAACTAGAAGGTCATCAACAAACATGAGGTGGGAAACCTTAGCATGCCCTGCTGTTAAATTTGTAGCAGCTGCAAGAGCCATTCTCCGGGAGGATGGCAAAGACCCTAGCCGAGATCTAGGGCCTGTTATCGCACGGTTTGTAGGATAGTTCCAAGGGCTTGAGTCAGGGCTTGAAACCGGCGTAACAGGAGCTTCCCCACCCACTGTCACCTCGNCCTTCCATAAGGATTAATATATGGTGTTACCCTACCTCAAGGGTTTTCTCTATTTCTTGTGTTCATGATATGGTGAATGGTTTATGGTTTATTCTTGGTTATTTCTGAAGTATATTTGCAGATCTGGTTTAGGTACTTAACATCAATGCACTTTTTCCAAGCCCATCAATTGCCTTTTATCTTTCTTTCTTTATTTTCTTTCAGTATAGCATAAGGAGAGGTTGAAGGTCACTGCCCTGGCGTGGTGACCACATGATGGCAATGTCACCCACAAACACCTAATGGAAATGAGAAGGCTAGCTCGTGATGAGACCCCCTTTCTCTCAGCCATGCAACTGAGAGCCATTACCCTGGTTTGGTGACCAGATGATGGTAATGTCATACCACTAGATATTCATGGACGTGATAGGCCGGCTCGTGATGAGACCTCCTATCCTTCAACTAACCTTTTAAGCATTCTTTATTATATTGTGGGTCCCTTTTACTCAAAGATAAGCGTTTCATTGCTTTCTTGGGTGATCCCTGGGCGAAGCATCTGGAAGGTTTATACAAGGCTTTTATCTTTTATCCAACATCAACTCCTTTGGGCCTTTAGCCCCTTCTTCCCATAGAATGAGGGACAACCCCTTCTTGGGTCAATACACCCTAAAATCCCAAGAGATAAGGAATGGAGGGGAAAAATGATGGAAAGTGGTAAGTATGGTCGGGAATGGTACGATGGCTCATTAAGGTAGTTCCCAATAGCAAACCCATCCCCAAGGAAAACCACTTACTAGGGCACAATGTCAACCACCAAGTGAAGCAGGGCAAAAGGCATAATGTCCAAGCATATATCATGAAATCTAGAGCAATCTAAGATACAACATAATCAAATGGCTTAAATATTGAAATGATGCTCACCATAATACTGACTTGTACCTCATGGAGCAAGGCCCATTGCCTTTCGGAAGTTAGCTGGTGTGGTGGATGCCATCTGCAAAACTGTGACCATCTGTGGTGGTGAGTGAGTTTTCCATCTGTGCAAAAGGGTATTGCTGGTCATGAGTCTCTCGACACTCCATATCTGCAACCTAAGGGTCTCAAGACATGATCTCCTTAGTTATCCACAAAATGGGGATAATAGTAACTAAATATCATAACAATTTTAAGACAGAGTTTGTGTAGAGTGTTAAAAGGAAATCAAATATATTTTATATAAAATCCTTGTCTCTCTGGACATGAGCATATAATTAATATTAATCAAAGTTGCATTTTCTTAGAAGTTCCTCTATTTTTCTAATATTTTCCATTTTGTAGAAGGATGGAGACCTACCTGGAATCATTACATTATGTAGCATGCTTTGTTGGTAATCATAGTGGTTGTTGTTCTGTTTGCTCATTGTACATATGCGAATTTTCAAAACGGACGTGCATTAGCCCTTCTTGGTGACTCAGCTTTCTGTGTGGAAGGTTATCACTTCTTCTGGACATTGCTTTGACTGACCACTCTCTCCTTCCTCTAGACTCATCGTGGTAAACATAGCAAGAGTTCATATGGGAGTTTTGTGTTCCATAGGTTAATGGATGAGCTTGCAATTCAAGTAGCTGCTAAAGGGTTTGTTTTCCTTGAGGTTGTATATTTGAGATTCAGATTATGGTTGTCTGTCTGATATGTTGGCTCTTCTAGCATGGGTGGGAAGAGGAAGCCTTCCACTATACTTGACGTCTCTTTTAGAGGATGTGCATGGAACTATTCAGTTGCCAAGAAATCTATTTATTTGAAAATTTTGTGTTAATTATATATTCTTGTCCTGTAAAAATCTTGGTTATGTTATGTGCTTGATCAGTATTTTCCTTTTGTAAATCAAGAAAAGAATTTTGTAACTATTCACAAGAAGCTTGAAGCAGAATCACAATGTTTGAGTATGCAGAATGATGCATAGTTGGTTGTCAGGAACCAGAGGATACATTATAAGCAGTGAGTGATAACAAACAAAATAATGTTTAATTTGTGTGCAGATGCTGAGTTCAGGAATACAGGATTGGAAAGATCAGAAAAACTGGCAAAAGATTTGGAATGGTTCAGACAACAGGGGCATATAATTCCAGAACCATCTTCTCCTGGAATATCTTATGCAAAGTATTTACAAGAACTCTCAGAGAAAGACCCACCAGCATTTTTGTGTCACTTTTATAATGTATATTTTGCACATACTGCTGGAGGTCGGATGATTGGGAGGAAGGTTGATTTCTCTCTCTCTCTCTCTCTCTCTCACCACACACACACACATGCACACACTCACACACATGCATGTTCTTATCTCCTTGCTGCCCTTTTTCTTTCAACTATCTCTGTCCTAATTAACTCTTTATCTAGGTTGAAACTTCTGAAGCTGCACCTAAAGCAAAAGTTTTAAATGACAGTAGAGATATAAATATCATCCCTAATTTTGGATCTTCAGCATGCTCAGGCCCTATGTAAACATACAATTTTATATTCTCAAGGTTTTAACTTTAATCTTGAATTGGATTTCATTGCTTTAAAGTTTCCTAAGTACTTTGCATCTTGAACAGGTCTCTATTTTATCATGCATCTGCTTATGTTCATAGATTTTGAGTTTACTTGATAGTTTGAACTGGCAGGCTATCTATGGGTCTCCTCTGTTTTGCATCTCACTACAGCTTTATAGTTATTGATTTCATTACTCATACCTACTTTATTGTGCTCTGTGAGGTTAAGCACCTCTGACAGGCACATGATCAGATTGAGTTGTATACATGTTATTTTTCTTATTTTTATAGAAAGATAGTGTTGCAAACCTGAATAGGTTGCTCTATAAACTCCTTCTCTATGTAAGGGAGTGTATTCCAAACAACTTCAAGCATCGACAAAATGCAATATCTAACCACGCGATGATTCATTTAGGATAGATGATTCATGTATTTGTCATGATTGTGGTAAACATTGGTGAAATCTAATAATGGATTATAACACTCTAAATTGTTACTATTTGCCTTGTTGTACCATGGTGGATCATAGTCTCCCTTTATACAAGTGTTGTTACTCTTGGGTTGAGTTGTAATACTAGAGACGTAGGTAGGTGTAGCGTGTCCATTCTCCCCAACCATCTTCACTCCGTGTCATCTCCCCATCACTTTTCCATACACATATATCATATTCCTACTCATGGTTGATCTATAATATGTTATAGCAGGGCCTACACTTAATAGTCCCACAAGGAAAGCCTCATCTTAGGGGCTATAAGCTCGAGGCTGATGCACCCAAAGTAAAAATCCAAATGTAAAGCTTGAGCCATTTGAGGAATATGTTTAACATGCCACTTGGAGGGTTTGGTGTACATCATTTGAGGTTGGTCATTGTTATCACACAAACTCGCACTTCTTGAGATAAAGTCCTAAAGATCAAGCGTCACCTGGGTGAAACTAAGAGGGAGGCCACTGTCACCTCACCGACCCTTTTCTACACTTTAGGTCAGCTCTCCTCTAGCTCAAAGGGGGCCTCCCTAGAGTAGGATTGCTAGGATTTTAGGGCAATGAATTCCAAGGTGATATGAAGAGTAAATCCAGCAAAGTGGTGTTGAATGAAAAGAAAACATATTAAAAAAAAGTGAAAAGGAAAAATAGAAATTATGTATTTAAAAAAAAAAAATGAGACGATATTCCTCAAATGTAATTGAAAAAGAAGACAAAAGAGGAGAAGCACATTGAAGTTGAAGAGTTGGGGACACCTGGCCTTCCAACTTCAACCCTAGCTGTGATATTGTCCTATTTAATCTTACACCTCAAAGAAAGAGGGGTTCTTTGGCTGAGAATGAGGAATTGTCCCAAGTTCCCATGTGAAGACTAAGAATGTACCAAAGAACTTGGGGGTGCTGTAACCTACACATTGCCAAGAAATAAAGAGCCTATCCAAAGCCAATTGAATGTTGGTTTTCACATTTGGGTTTCTAGGGTAAACATTGTGTTCTTTGGGTGTGAATTTCTTGATGTGTTGTACTATTTTGGTATATGAGATGATTAAATGCTACTATGTGCTTTAAGTTGTTGTCTAAGTTATTTTAATGGTGTGAAGATTCATTTAATGTAATTTCTCTAAAATTTTTCTTCATGTTCTCATTCCTCTTGGCCATTAAGGAATCCCCACAGTCATGGTTTCCATAGGCCATTATCTTGTTTTTTGGAGGATTAAATATTGTCTGTAGACATCCTAGAAGCCATACTTAGCCCTAATGACCTCATTATACACTGTACAAGCCGATTATGCCTTCTTGGGGGGCATACATGGGTCGTACAAGTCGTATGCCCAGTGCACCAATGGCCTCTTGTTTCCTAGGGTCGCTCTTCCTCTACCAACACGTGACTAATTTGAGTTTGTTGTTTTGTCTTAAGTGGAGGAGTGGTAATTCATGCCACAGGCCCAAGAGTTGATTTGTTAGACCATTCTTTTTTTATTTTTGTCTCATGCATTGGACTCCAACATTCTATAATTTGGATTAGAGGCATGGGTTGAAGGTTATAAGCATGGCTTTCCTCTCTTAATGATGTTCAAATAGGTGGGTTAAACAAATAGTTGTTTCCCTATTGTTTTAAATCATTTCAAAGACTTGAGACTAATACACGAACCATGTATTCTTGTTAAGTGGTATGCATGTGCATTGAATAATGGTCAACACATGCACACGCTAACAAATGGAGTTTAATGACAGCGAAGTTTGAATTGGAATTGAAAATGAACACGAGAAAGCATGGTAGGAGACATGTCGATCCTTGGTTTAATTGAGTGGAGCTAATAATGGCATGGAAGCCTTCACAACAGTACTATTCAAGGCCAAGTCGCCAAAGATAGATTAATATTGTGTCTTGCAACTCAATCCAAGAAAACACTTATAGGAATTGTGGAATTGTAGAAACTGTTCAAGGATCTGTGTTGGTGAAACAAACTAGCTATAAGCCAATCGTTTACAGATCATATGGTATTAGAGCACAAGTTTGAATATACTTGGTGAGACATGTATGGTAAATACCTGCACTGACCACAAAGAAGTGAACAAGCATTATTGCCAAGCCTTCAGAAAAGCAGATGACTAATAATGATAGGGCGTTATCATGAAGAGGATAAGGAAGAAGATCCCAAGGTTAGGATGGATCAATTAGAACATAGCATTGCCACATTAACAGCAATGGTAACACAAGTACTAGTAGCAAAGGGTATGGAAGCACCCTCAACAGACATTGAACATGGAGAACACAAGGCAAACTTAAAAGATACCAAGAAAAACAAGAAACCAAAGTTAGAGCTCAAGACTAACACAAAGAAGGGAGNAATGGTAACACAAGTACTAGTAGCAAAGGGTATGGAAGCACCCTCAACAGACATTGAACATGGAGAACACAAGGCAAACTTAAAAGATACCAAGAAAAACAAGAAACCAAAGTTAGAGCTCAAGACTAACACAAAGAAGGGAGAATGTAGCTATAGAAAAATGTCGATGCCTTTCTGTGTAGAGGCCAAGGTGGACATCAAGCCTTATGTGGGAGGAGTTGATGCCAAAAAACTAAACCATGGGTTACAATAGATGGAAGTGTACTTCAATGTACACGAAATCACTAGAAAATAGAGGATTACATTTCCCAAACTAAAGCTTGATGGCCATGCTTTGGCATGGTGGGAGAGTGATGCAGTAGGAAGAGCACTAGAAAATGAGCCACTGGTGGCTAATTGGGAAGTGTTCAAGGACATTATCAAAGCTCAGTTCTACCCAATTGGATATGAAGAGCACCAACAAATTGTGTGGCACTACTTCAGGCAAAAGCAGGGGAAATAAGTCTAGGAGTTCACTATAGAGTTCAAGAAGAGAGTTATAAAGTTGGGTCTCTCTCTCAAAAGTCCAGATATGTTGATCAAGTATTTGAGAGCATTGCTTCCTCAAATTTGGCAACAATTGATGTTGTTCAAGCCTAATAAAATTGATGAAGCAAGTGTTCAAGCACAATACCTCGAAGGAGACAAATAGAAGCAGCAATTTGGTATGCACAAGCAAACAGAACCACAAGAGTAGCAAAAAAAGGGAAGAAGTGGACCAACAAGAAGATTATGGCAACAACACAAGAAGCAACCCTTCCCATCAAGCAGCGTAAGACTTGTGAGAAAAAGCGACACACCAAGGAAGACTACTAGAAATTGCACCCTCGGAAGCGCCCCAAGCACTTTCAAAAGAGGAAGAAGAAGAAGGCTTTGATAACTATAGATGTTGAGGATGGTGTGGAAGATTAGTTGCACCACTCTTTAGAAGGAAGTAGCATTGGTTGGTTGTAATCATAAGGAAGAGAGAGAGATAACAGAGTTATTCTGCATCAAGATCCGCATGAAACAGAGTAAGGTGGATTGCTTGTTTGATCTTGGTTTGCAATCCAATTTGAACTCTACACAATTGGTTGAGAAGCTTGGATTAGAGATTCATGACCATCCACAGCCATACTCCTTGGGTTGGGTAAGACAAAACATAGAATTTATAGTGGACAAACAATGCAGATTCAAGTTTGCCATCAATTAGAACTTCATGGATGAAGTGGTAGTAAATATGGTTCCATTAGATGTGGTTGGAGTCATCTTGGGAAGCCCATACTTGTACATAAGAGGTGTTATCTTTAGGAGGAGAGAAAACTAGTATAGGCTTGCCAAAAATAGGAAGGCATATGCCATAAATGCACACAGGGCCAAAGCCAAACTCTCTTTGATCAATGCTCATCTAGCCAAGAGGATCATTCGCAGCACAAAGATGTTTGTCTTGCAATTTTTGATACAAGGAAAGCAGCAAGGAGAAGGCACTGAGATAGAGATGAAGGCATCCTTGAAAGGATGCAGTGGTAAGCAGTGCCAACAGCTACAACAATGGATTGAAGCCTACAAGGAGGTGTTACAAAAAACTCAAGGGATACCACCCAAGTGAGAGGCTAAGCACGAGATTCAGTTGTTTCCAAAGTCACTGATGCCAAACATTAGGTTGTGTAGATAGTCCATCATCGAAGCAGACGAAGAGAAGAAGCAGTTGTTGGAGCAAGGAGTCATTAAGCCCAGTACATCACCATGTGGCTCACCCATCATCATGGTGCCAAAGAAGGACAGTAGCTAGAGAATGTGCATTGACTACTGTGTCCTAAACAAAATCATCATCATGAATAAATATTCTCTACCAAGGATTGATGACTTGTTTGATTAGTTGCAACAAGCCAAGTTCTTCACCAAGATGGACCTCAAATAAAGTTACCATCAAGTGAGAATCAAAGCAGAAGATGTGTGGAAGACGACATTCAAGACAAGACAAGGTTTGTACGAGTGGTAAGTGATGTCTTTTTGTTTCTGTAATGCACCTGCAACTTTCATGAGATTGATGAATGATGTGCTACGTCCTTTTATTGACTCATTTGTAATAGTATATCTAGATGTCATACTAGTCTTCAGTAATACTTGGCAAGAGCACATCTCACATGTGACGCGGGTACTAAAGACATTAAATAAGAATCAACAAATTGCAAATTTGAAGAAAGTGTGAGTTCAAGAAGGAGTCCTTGATTTATCTTGGACACATGATCGGTGGAGGATAGATGAGGATGGATCCAGACAAGATTGCATCCATTAGCCAATAGCTTGTTCCCAACAGCGTGATAGACGTCAGAGGTCTTATGGGAGCAACTCAATACTTGAGAAAGTTCATTGCAAACTTTTCCATGGTAGCAACACCATTGTACGCCATGAACGTTAAGGGAAAGAGCTTTCATTGGGGTTAGGCACAACATCAAGCATTCAAAGACCTGAAGAGGAAGATCGACAATGCTCTGGTCCTAGCCATGCCTAATTTGTAGCGACCATTTGAATTAGAGATAGATGTCGGTGGATATGCAGTAGGGGCAATGCTTATGCAAGAAGGAAGACCAGTATGTTATCATTCAAAAGTTATTTCATGGAGCAGTACTTGACTACCCCATGTATGATAAAGAGCTCTATGCAATTGTGCAAGCGATGAAAAAGTGGAAGCACTACCTCCTAAGAAAAGAGACCATCATACACATTGATCATCAACCCCTACAATACCTACAAAGTCAAAGCAAGATGTAGCAAGTGAGATGCTACAAGTGGTTGGGATTCTTGCAATAATTCCACTTATTGATCAAATAAATAAAGGAGCTACAAACAAGATAGCTTACATGCTTTCACAACCCCCACTGGACAATATTGCAACAGTTGGAGTGATAATGGAACTCGAGCCCTTCACTCATGAACTATTGAGTGAAGACTATGAGGGATATGAAGATTTTTTAGGAGTATACAAGCAGTTGAAGGAGAGACCGATCACTACCATGGAAGAAAATAAATATCACCTCCAAGATAGACTGTTGTACAAGTTGGACAAATTGTGCATACCATAGAGTAGAAGGCTTCAGTTGATGAAGGAAGCTCACACTTCTAGGATTGTTGGACATTTTGGCATAACAAAGATAGTGGCAAATGTGTAGAGGTATGTGTACTGGCCAAAGATGCAAGAGTAGGTGGCGAGATTCATTAGAGGTTGTGTTTTGTGGCACCAGCAAGCCAAGCAACAAAAAGCTTGGGCTATATATACCACTACCAATACCAAGCAGGCCTTGGGAAAGAATCTCCATGGACTTTGTTGGAGGGTTGCCTATATCTCGCAGAGGCCATGACTACTTGTTTGTCCTAGTAGACCATTTCAACAATATGTGTGTGCTCATTCTATGCAAGAAGACGATCTCTAGATAAGAAGCAACTAAGTTATTCTTTAGTCATGTTTGGGTACATTTTGGATTGCCAAATTCAATCATATCTAATCGAGATAGCATGTTCTCGGGAAGATTTTGGAAAACACTTTGGGAGAGAATGGATACTGAGATAAGGTATTCCACTACATTTCATCCCCAAACCGATGGATAAATGGAAGTTTTCAATCGGACATTGGTACAACTGTTGAGAGGGTACAATAGTAAGCATCCAAGGACTTGGGACAAGCAATTGGTGTACATCTAGCATTCATACAATAGAGCACTTCATTCTTCCACCAACAAATCAACTTTTGAGACTTGCTTCAACTATTTACCTCTCTCACCGTTTGACATTGTGTATGGACAATAGAAGGATGAAGCAAAGTTGCAAGGGGATGACAAGAAGGCAAACACATCTATAGATAAGATTAGGCAGATACGTCTTAAGGTACATGGGAAGCTTGAGAGAAGCCAACAATATAAGGCCATGCATGACCAACAAAAAGAAGATCATAAATTTCATGTTGGAGATGAGATATGGCTTTAACTCCGCAAGGAGTAATGAAGAAACTTAAGCCACTCGGATATGGACCCTTCGACATCATTGAGCAAGTGAACGAGAATGCCTTAAGATTAAGGCTTCCTCCTTATATGTAGATTAGCTTAGTGGTGAATATGGAGTATCTAAGGCTATTCGAGTCCTCCATGCTAGATGGAAAAGAGGACCATCAGGTTCTCCCCACTGTCGAAGATTTTGCACCACATGCTCTTGAAGAATTGAAGGAAGACACAATTCCGCAACAAAAGGAACGGGTAGCTTGAAAAGGACGGCAAGAAATCTAGCAGACTGGCCTCAAAGGACAGACTCTAAGGAAAGCAAAATGATATGAGAGGAACCAGATTGCAAGCAAGTTCCCTCACCTATTCTTGGAAGCTTTTGGGGACCAAAAGCCTCCCAATGGAGAGGTGTGATCCAAAGTGGATCTACACAAAGAAAATTAGCTATTGGCTCAAGTTATACAAAGATTGGCACAAGCAAGGTTCGAGGGTATGGACAAGGTAGGAGAAAGGGTTGATGGCATGAAGGGCCCCATGCCATCCCTACCGGTGTCCACACCTGCATTAATATAGTACTCTCAATGTAAACATGGGGAATGTAAACGAATGAAAAGAAAACGTATTACAAAAAAAAGTGAGAAGGAAAAAGAGAAGTTTTGTATTTTAAAAATAAAAACATGATAAATATTCCTCAAATACAATTAAAAATGAAGACAAAAGAGGAGAAGCACGCTGAACTTGGGGGAAGAAGAAGAGTTGGGGACACCTGGCCTTCCATCTTCAACCCCAGCTGAGCTATTCTCCTCTTTACTCTTGCACATCAAAGAAAGAGGGCTTCTTTGGTCGAGAGAGAGGAATTGTTGCCCAAGTTCCCATGTGAAGACTGAGAATGAACCAGAGAACCTAAGGATACTATAACCTGCACATTGCCAAGAAATAAAGAGCTTGGTCGAAGCCAATTGAATGTCAGTTTTCCCGTTTGCATTTCCAGGGTAAATACCATGTTCTTGGTGTGTGAATTGCTTGATTTGTTGTGCTATTTTGGTATATGAGTTCATTAAATGCTGCTCTATGCTTTAAATTGTTGTCTGAGTTATTTTAATGGTGTGAATATTCATTTAATGTAATTGCTCTGAGTTTTTGCTTCATGTTCTCATACCTCTTCGCCATTGAAGAATCCCAACAACTCTGGAATGCAGACCATTCATTTCACACTGAGATTCAAAATCAATGGCTCGGATAATATTGCTGCTGCATTATTGTAGAGAGTTTCCATCATTTAGTAACTGTTGGAGAAGGGAAAAAACGTTTTGTTGGCTTGTCATGGCTGCCAAAAGCCATTTTCTTGTTTTCTAGAGGATTAAATGTTGCTTGTAGACATCCTAGACACCGTACTCAACCCCAACGACCTCTCTATAGGCCAATTCTGCCTTCTTGGGGGGCATATGTGGGTCGTACAAGCCATACACCCAGCGCACCAGTGGCCTCTTGTTTACTGGGGTCGCTCTTCGTCTGCCAATGCTTGAGTATTTGGAGTTTGTTGTTTTGTCTTGAGTGGAGGACTGGAAATTCGTGCCACTAGCCCAAGAGTTGATTTGTCAAACCGTTTTTTTAATTTCTGTCTCATGCATTGGACTCCAGCATTCCATATTTTGGATTGGAGGCATGGCTTGGTTGAAGATTATAAGCATGGCTTTCCTCTCTTAATGATGCTCAAATAGGTGGGTTAAACAAATAGTTGTTTCCCTATTGTTTTAAATCATTTCAAAGACTTGAGAATAATACATGAACCATGTATTCTTGTTAAGTGGTATGAATGCATTGAATAATGGCCATCTCATGCATACGTTAATGAATGGAGCTTAATGATAGCAAACTTTGAATTGGAATTGAGAATGAGAGCGGGAAAGCATGGTATGAGACATGTTGATCCTTGGTTTCATTGAGTGGAGCTAGTAATGGAATGGAAACCTTCACAGCAGTACTATCCAAGGACAAGTGGCCAGAGATAGATTAATATTGTGTCTTGAGGCTTAGTCCAAGAAAAAATACTTACAAGAATTGTGGAATTGTAGAAATTTTTCAAGGATCCATGTTGGCAAAACAGACCGGCTATAAACCTACCATTTACAGATCAGGATAACTCAATCTGATCATGTTCATGTCCCGAGCACTTAACCTCACAAAGCATGATAAACTAGGTGTGAAATTTAAAGCAAAGAAAACCAATTCAAGATTAAAATAAAAACCTTGGCAATATAAAGTTGTAAGTTTATGTACAGCCTCAGCATGCTGAAGATCCAAAATTAAGGATGATATTTATTATCTGTGTGGTTAACAAACTTTAAGGCAAAGAAAACCAATTCAAGATTAAAATAAAAATCTTGACAATATAAAGTTATAAGTTTATGTACAGCCTCAGCATGCTGAAGATCCAAAATTAGGGATGATATTTATTATCTGTGTGGTTATCTAAGAATTTTGCTTTAGGCACAGCTTCAGAAGTTTGATCTAGACTCAAAACATGTCACATAGGCCAAGTGCTCTAGCAATAAACTCACATGTGGCACATGGAGGAGGTAGAACCCTCAAACCACGACATATCGTCATGAAAAGATATGCAATAAATGGAACGCTCTATGAAAACCCAGGTCTATTGTGTCGAGGGTCACAATAGAATCATCATAGACATCTCTAGCACTAGAGCGCTCTCGCCATCAAGTATAGCATCATCATCCATGAGTACAAACAATCTAATAAGGCATATCCTCTGTGTGAAGGGAGATCATCATGTAACAAAACCGTAGCAGCAAGAACATCCTGTAATCATCAATTCAAGCATGAAGATAGAACCAAGCCATGACAATCCATCAAAGAGAATGTCCTCCCCAAGACACCATCCAACCCAAGGAAAAAACTATCTCCAAGTCAACCCAAAAATTCCATTATGCACAATAGAAACCACTTCTACCTGAATTCCAACCTTGGAAGGTTAGAATCATCATGTTACCCTGCAAATATTTGACTCATGTGATGAAAATCACATGTGCAATCCCCATACAAAATGGTGGATAAAAGGCCATTGAAAAATTGCAGATTATATTGATGTAGCTCTGGAAGAACTCATGTACTCTTCCCAGCTTAGTTTATTTCCATCCTTGGAGATATATTAATGATTTGTCAGATTCTCATCCATCACACTTTCTGTTTATTTCCATCCTTAGGGATCTATTAATTATTTGTCAGATTCTCATCCATCACACTTTCTTCCGTGCATTCTGATGACATGCTTTCATTTTGATAATAGACATTGATAGATGGCTAATTTTCAACAAGTTCAAAAGAATTGGCTTTACAAATTAAGTGACTAGCCAAAACCCTAGCTAACAATGCTTTAATCATGGACCAACAAGATTCATTAGCTCAGACAATTTAGAAAGGTCATTCTGTTCTGTATGTACACATCAATATGCCAACTCAGAGTATTGCTATATACTCTTGTAACAACTTCCACAACATCTCTCAGTCATCAATGAAAAATACAACAATACAATGACCACCACAAGCTTGCAACATATGCAACAATAGGATACGATGATAGAGGTTCAATTTTCAATCACTTGACTCCAATTCAAGGTGAACTATAGAGTTCGATCCACACAACAAGTTCATGATCTAAATCAAAGCTACATAACCCTGAATTGTTTCACCTATGCAAACAATAAAGATAAAAGAGTGTTTTGGTAATATCAATCACAGTGTAATAAGTAGAAATACAAAAGAATACAAATGAGCATTCAAGTACAATCCTTTATGTTCCACACACTCATGGCATCTAAATCAAAGCTACATAACCCTGAATGATCGCACCTATGCAAACAATAAAGATAAAATAGTGTGTTGGTAATATCAATCGCAGTGTAATAAGTAGAAATACAAAAGAATACAAATGAGCATTCAAGTACAATCCTTTATGTTCCAAACACTCATGGCATCATTTACTATTGCACTTGTCTCATCTTCCATAAGATAGCAAGACCCTTATCTCATTTGACTAATTTAGCAATGAGCATAATAGTGGATTGGTCCAAAAAATTACCCACAAGTTAAAATAGATTCGAAGTCATATAACAATATAAACTCAATCAACTAGGTGTATGGTCTCTAGTCTCTCTACTAAACATTGACCATTCAAGACCACGGTGCTGCCAGATCCCACTTGTATGCCTTATGCTAGGTACTCACAATATTTATTAGAAATCAATTGCTAAATGGTCTGAAGTGAATTCACTTCATGTCTAACAGGTTCTGGCCTTTGAATTGATCTTTCTATTGATTGGATGTTGTGTGAGTTCAAGGCAAGTACCAAGAGTAGGCATTTCTGCTAATTATCTCACTTGTTTTCTGCCCAAAAACCAAAATCCAAACCTATATTTTTCACTGCTGCACACAAGGTTGCACCTACACAAACAACAAAGATACAAGATTGTGTTGGTAATATCAATTGGAGTGTAGTAGGTAGAAATACAAAAGAATACAAAAGAGCATTCAAGATACAATTCTTTACATTCCACACACTCATGGCATATTTACTATTGCACTTGGCTCATCTTCCATAAGATAGTAAGACACTTATCTCTATTGGCTAACTTAGCAATGAGTGTGATAATGGCTTGGTGCAAAATAATATTTTACTCAAAAGTAAAAATTAGATATGAATTCTCAATATAACAATATGAACTTAAATCAACTAGGTGTATGGTCCTCTAGTTTCTCTACTAAAGGCCGATCATTCAAGAACATGGTGCAAAATAATATTACCCATAAGTAAAAATTAGATATGAATTCTCATTATAACAATATGAACTTAAATCAACTAGGTGTATGGTCTCTAGTTTCTCTACTAAAGGCCGACCATTCAAAAACACGGTGCTGCCAGATCCCATTTGTATGTCTTATGCTAGGTATTCAGAATATTTATTAGGAATCAATAACTAAATGGTTTGAAGGATATTCACTTTATGTCAAATAGGTTTTTCCCTTGAATTGATCTTTCTACTGGTTGGATGTAGATGGCATTTTACTTGTCTCCCAACCCCTCTCCTTCAATTGCAAGTAGAAGCCAAGTACCAAAATTAGGTATTTTTGCAAATTATCATGCTTGTTTTCTACCCAAGAACCGAAATCCAAACCCATATTCGTCATTGCTACTTTTGTGGGAAACTGTGTTTTTCTTTTAAACTAATTTATTTTGATTTTCATCCAATATAAATTCTGTCTTGAGTAAACAGATCGCTTATGATATTGGATAAATTGGCTTTTACAAGCATGATGGTAGGAAATTTGCTCATATGGACAGTTGCTATTATATAAAGGAAGTACTCTTTTTCAACAATATTTCTTGATATTATCCAAAGCCATTATCCAAGCAAGTCAGCCTTAAACATAATGAAAATCATTTCGTGTCAATACCCAATCTCACTGGTTGGTTTTTTACTGGAATAAAAAAGTATGCCTTTCTAGTTTTCTAGAACTACAGCCAGAGAAATCCACCTTGTGCAACTATTATTGTGACTAGGTAGATTGTGCCAATTCAAGTTTCAACAATTTTTTTGAAAGCTTAATAGTGTAGTGTAAACCATGTTACCTAAGTAAATGCACTTTGCTAGACAGACAGATCAGTCTTAATATTTCCCACATACCTTGTAACGACTACCTTGATGTAAAACTAATAAGTCATACAAGTCCATAGGTGCAGAGAACTAAGGCTCTGGTACAAAATGAAACAAGCCAATTCCCTCTCAGTAACATATCATACTCTTATAATTTTGCGACCTAATAATACTTTTGATGCTCCCTTTGAATGCTTTTACCCTGGTAAGAATAAGGCTTAATATAGCCAAGAAAAGGCCAAAGGCCACTCTAGGTCTTTTCATCTAATTAGATCTATTTATCCTTAAATTTAGGGATCTCATTATCTATGGCCTTTCATGGCTATTTAAAGATAATATTTAAAAGGTGTTTTAAGCCATAAATTGTTGGTGCTATACATGATTAGGTGCCTAATTAAAGTATTTTAAATCTTTATTTATATTTTCTAATTCTATATCAATCTTTTTTTGGGGTTATTTCAGGTAACATATCCTGGGGAAAACCCCTAGGCACTTCCCCTCATTCCAAGGATGGTACCCAAGGTAAACCCTAAAATTTACAGGGCACAGGGCCAGGTCAACAAAAGGGCTCAAAGCTGTTACAGAAATATACTCGTTATGAGCTCAACATGTCACTTATGGGAATAGTATCTGGGTGGGCAATGGGGAGGATAACACTCCATCCCACAACCACTCGGGCTAGACCCAATTGACTAATTCTATATCGATCTTATCAAACATTCTAATGACCAATTAAGTATTTTAACCTAGGTTTTGACTTTTCTTCATTACATGTATGATGTCCTTATTTAATTATATTTACAATCACTAGCCTTCACCTATTGGTGTTTAGCTATGTTGCACGGGGACCCACCCCCCAAAAAACCAGCGTACCCACCGTTCAGCGTGTCCAGGGGACTTAGGAATATAGGGAAGCAAATTGTTGGGGACTTCATTGGGGACTTCATTGGGGACTTCATTGGGGACTAGGAGACTTGCTGGTCATCCCCAAGACATTCCAGACAGATTTCAAGGATGTTCTAGGCAGATTTCATGGATTTTTTTTGGGCAGATTTGGGGATATTCGGGGCATATATCTTCAATCTTGACAATCATGGAAATTGATGATTGGACAATAAGATCATGTTTCCCATCCATTATTTTTGTATTGCATTGAATCTAAAATCTGTTGTAAAAGTTGTAACTCAAAACATGGGTTTGTATGATGGGTTTTGATTTGGGTTTACGGTGATTTAAATATTGTATTTTCAACAACAGGTTACAACAAACAAAGTTTCCGTGTCAAAAAAAATGCAACATTTCAAAGGGCGTCCTTATGGTTCTTGTTCTTATTCTTCTCATTTTTCTAGTCATTTTAGCTTTACATATTGTACATGGGTTTCATGAGTCATTCAATTATAGATTGCTTCCACCATCCCAACCTCAAGCATTGTAAAAAACAATCAAAATAGTAGTGACTTTGATTGGGCACTAAATGTTTGAATAAATTCTATTCAATCACATTCTTAATCTGAAATCTGAATCTAATCTCTTTACAAAGCCAAAGTGTTTTATAGTGGTTTTCAACACAGACGTATAAATCTGCAAAACCTATTGAGAGGGGAATGCCTTTTATGTTTTAACGTAATTGTCATTAACAAGAAATATGGGTAAGAAAAACTGCTATAGAGACATTTCTCATTTAATTTCCCTAAAGCTAAAGTGCATTTTACTCATGTCTAGTCGCCAATAATAGAATGTCACTCGACCCTTTGCATTTTTCTCTTGTCTAGCATCCAATAATGAAATGTCACTCGACCCTTTTTTAAATTGGTCGAGCTTTTTCAGAATTGGAAAGTGTAAGGGTTGTGCATAACACTGTATAGTATATCTTGATATGCTTACAAGCTTGAAGCAACTACAAATGTTTATGGTGAATTTTAATATTTTTTGATATATATATATATATATATTATTGCCGTCCCCAACCCGCCGTCCCTTGAAAATTTTAGGGGTGCGCTCTAGCCGTCCCGGGGACACATCCCCCCGACCCCGCCGTTCCTCCGTCCCGAAAACCAATGCAACATAGGTGTTTAGGTACGTGATAGAATATGGATGCTAATACTGAAAGGATGAAATCACATCATTTTTTAATCGAATTCTTTAAACAGTATCACTGAAGATTTTGAAGATTTCTAATCCCATGGTTATACAAGTTAATATTCCTTTGTTATCTCTTCTCTTCTGTCAAATCAAAATTAATGGTCTTAAGGAAATTTCTTTAATAAGTATTTTGAAATGCCTACTCTTATTTGA
Organism: Picea sitchensis; assembly: GCA_010110895.2. Classification (NCBI taxonomy): domain Eukaryota; kingdom Viridiplantae; phylum Streptophyta; class Pinopsida; order Pinales; family Pinaceae; genus Picea; species Picea sitchensis. The sequence goes on from SNQJ01S0009566.1 coordinate 87,866, forward strand.
ACCCTAAAATTCTACTTGCAGTGTAGACATTTATTGAGCAATGCCAATTTTACAGGTTGCTGAAAAGATTCTAGATGGAAGGGAATTGGAGTTCTATAAATGGGAGGAAGATTTGACTGCATTGTTAAACCGTGTGAGGGAGAAGATCAACAAGGTTGCTGAGGTAAGAGCTTAAGATACCTGGTTATGAATTCTTTTAAAGTTTTGATTCCCTGTTTTCCTGTTTGGCAACAATATTATGGTATTCTAATAGAGTTATCATTTTCAACAGGGCTGGTCTCGAGAAGAGAAAAACCATTGCCTGGAAGAGACTGAAAAGTCTTTTGACTACTCGGGAAAACTCCTCCGTTTGATTATCTCATGATTAAGCTGTTTTTCAATTCAATTTCAAAGAATTTTTATGTAATTTTATAGTATATGGACTGTGGTTCAGATTTAAACATGTCCTGCTAATTATCATGTCAATACGCTTGTGGTCCATTCATTGAGATCAATGGATGGAGTGTCAGCTCCACTTTCATCTCCTTGGGCAATTTCCTTTAAAAATGTGTCAAGGGAAATGGATCTCTGTGTATTCTGAAGCTATTAACTTCAGATGCTTCCAAATCCTTGCCCATACGTTGTATATAAAGAAATATATATTGTAATCATTTCCTGTCTGTGTCTTTGTCAGGAAAGGTTTCTGCAATTGATACACAGAACTATTCCCTCTTCTTTAGGCCATCTCTATGTTATGTTACAGATTGGAAAATGGATTTCTCACATGTATATTGAATCTAGTAGCTTTGAATGCTCCACAAATCTTTGCGTGTGAATTGTATACAAGCAATATAAATTGACATCATTGCAGTCAGTGGCTTTGTTAGGCAGGGATTTGGCATTAGATACCCTAACGTATTCCCTATATTCTCTATTCTTTAGGGAATCTCTCTGTTGTTACAGATTGAAAAATGGATCTCACATGAATATTGAATCTAGTAGCTTTGATTGGTCCCCAAATCTTTGCCTGTAAGTTGTATATAAATAATGTAGATTGACATCATTGCAGTCTGTGCCTTTGTTAGCCAGGGATTTTGCATTTGATGCACTAACTTATTCCCTGTAGTATATAATTTAGGGGATCTGAATGTCATGTTGCTTGTTACATATAAAGAATTAATCTATTTAGGAAAAAGAAGGGGAAAATGAAAGAATTTATATTAAAACATGCAGTTGATTATAGCCAACCCATCAAAACATATGGTTCTCATTGATTTCATCGGAGTGTCTTATGGCTTTATAAGACCCCCTGTTTCATTCGAATCAAGGTGCTTAGTATAAAATTTAAATGTTGAACCTTCATCCAAATAATGTTTTTAGGTGGACAACGACTGCAATTTAGTATCATATTTTTTCACTAATTTGACAGCAAACATTATTTAAAAACTACAATGAAATCGTAGTTGACACAAAGGAAAATCCAGGAGTTCAACTGGACAGGCAATCAAAAAATTAGTTTGAAATATGTTGGGCTGATAGCTTCCGAGGCTAGAACCAAGTCCCAGCCCAGGCCAACTTTTTCCTTTTTACACAGATTGTCTGGACGAAGAGTTTTATCCTTATTGTCTGTATACCATTTCTTCATTTCCAATATTTGGGTTTATATTCAAATACGAAGAAGTGCCTTGGAACTCATTTGTGACTTGAGATATGCTGATTTTTTGGAATTGCCTTAAGCCATGCCTGCTATACAATTGGATTCCTCACTACTTACCTTCAACGTGGCAATTAGATTGTTTGACCGACTTCTTTCTGAAATAGTTATTTCTTTTTACGGAGAAGTCTATTGTGTCATATGATTGTGCTTCCTTTAAACCCAAAGTCAGAACAAAGCATGAAGTGACTAACGTAAAGTTTAGATTGCGAATTCTGTTTGTTTGCAAGCTAGAAGGGCAATTGGACTGGCTGCTGGTTTCTATGGTTATCGAAATGTCTAGCTCTGATAGATTGAAATGGTGACTTCTGGTAAGTCAAAGGTTCAAGAAGTTTTCACATTTGCATGGCAGTTTACAGATGATCTAAATGCACCTTAAATGACTGCGGATGTGCACCAGCTCAAAGTTGTCCTCTAGTGCTTTGCATTCCTTCCTAATTTGTTTAGCTTTCTGTATTTCATTTTTGGGCGTACTCACATTAAAGTTGAGAAAGATAAAAGATCTCGACCTTCTTTATGCTCTTATGGATATAGTTCTCCACAGGTTAGTACCCTAAGATTGATGTAAACTAGTTTTGGCACCCAGAACCAATTGATCATGCAGTTCTTTAAGCTGGGAACTATAGCATGTGGTGCAAATTACGCCACACCCACGGCCTCTCACTCTCTTTTCAGCCCCACCAGTCTTTTTTAGGGATTCCTCTTAAAGATCTGTACATTGTTGGATCGTTGAAGTGTTGCCCAATATTTTCATTGAGTTGACCAATAGAAGTGTGTCGAAGTTTTCTATTTTCCTTCAAGGTTTGTCTGCCACCTGGTACACTCATTTGTCTGAAATGACTAAACAGAGTGAGGACCTCTTGTTTTAGGCTGTCATCTAGGCCTTAGACAGTATTGTAACAATGCAAACTGCCACCACAGTTATGGATGATTAAGGCAAGAATGAATCTGCATCTCAAGTTGGTGTCCATGTCTGTTATTATGTGCTGATCCGTGAAGATTGAAGCAGATGAAGCTGTTTCATTACTAGTCTGTTATCAGGGCCCTTCCACTATTTTGGATGCTTTCTCATTGGCTTAGCAGATAAAGTTTGACGATTTTAGTATCAGTTGGCTTACATCTCCATCCAATTTGCTAGTGACAACACTGCTTCTTCCAACACTGACATTGATGGAGATAGACACTATTTAGAATACTCATGTATGTGCTCTGAAACAACTGAATCATGATGATTTGGGTGAAATTATGTTTTAATTGTGGGAAATAAAACCATGTTGCCAAATAGTTGTTTTTACACCCACCTTTGGATGTTAAATTGCAATGTCTTATTGCCTGCCTAATGTTAAAGCTGAATTTACACGTACGAAGGCAAATGCCTTTCTATTGAGAAAAGAATTACAGAGTGGCTTGGGGGAAAGTCCGCTGTGTACTTTCCCTATGGTATCTTATCAGCGCTCAGTTATGCTTGTTTTATCTTCACTGTTTTTATTTTTATATTTGGTCTTTCCCTTCTGGGTTTAGTGGATACTGGTAGTGCAATTGCCGAGATTTATTTTGCTTTTGGATTAGTGGTCTCCCATTGTTTTGTGCACACAGTTGCATTTAGTTACTTTTGTAGAGTAACTCTCTACATGCTATTTCTAGTCGTTCCGTTGACCTTCCTCTGCACTTGCTTTACCTGAGCAAGTCTTTCCAATCAGACTAGGTTGTAATTCATTTTTCTAAGTCGGTGCTTCTGGAGATTTTCTACACTAAGCACTTTAGTTTTCCATAAGCCAAATTTTCAATTCTGTGGTGTGATACTCATATTCCTACACCACCCCCCGCACTCCCCACCCCTATGCAAAAAAAATTCAATCTGTAGAAATCTGTCTTCTTCCACATCTAGCTGCTAGATATATAACCTCTCCTTATCGAGCTGCATTCTATCTTTTCAATTCCTAGGTGAGTGGTTACGTTAATCATTAATCCATAGTCGCACGGGTATCGCTCCCAGTTGGTGGGGAACGCGTACCCAGCATTTCCCTGCTCATGGGTGCTTGGCGCTGGTACGAGACACTCTTTTTGTCAGGAGCTTCTTTGGGAGCTTGGGAGCTATTTGGGAAATTCCTTTGGCTGCTCCCTTTTTTCTGGGAGCTTGTAAAAGCTTTCTATCTGTTTAGGAGCTTGTACAAGCTTTTTATCTGTTTAGGAGCTTCCAGAAGTTCCTTGACAGTCAGAAAGCTTCTGAAAACTCTTGGTCATGTGGGGTCCAAAATCATAAGAAATGTGTCAAAAATCAATGGAATGATCATTGTTTCTCGTGACAAGAAATCACCAACAATTAAAAAATCAATTGAACCTATCAATCATGTTATTTTTAAAATTTTCAAGATTGTATAAATTAAGATGGCTCACACTTCTTAGCTCTTTAGTTCACTCAAAATATAAGTTCTCAATGTACTTAAGGGAATAAGCATG
>SNQJ01S0009566.1:106586-132594 GCA_010110895.2 Picea sitchensis
GATGTGGTATCAAAAATTTGATACTTATATGTTGGGACTTGGCTTCACAAGAAGCAAAGAGGATCACTGTGTGTATTTTAAATTAATTGGTGATCATTTGATTATTTGGTCTTATGTGTGGATGACATGTTGTTGATAGGAAACAACGAGGATATTATCCAGGATGTGAAAACTTAGTTGTCCTCTAAATTTGACATGAAGGATATTGATGCTTCAAATTTCATTTTGGGCATGGAAATTAAAAGAGACTGGAAAAAGAGGAAACTCTGGTTAAATTAGAGAAAATATGTCGAGACAATATTGTAGAGGTTTAATATGTAGGAAGGTAAATCGGTCAAGGTCCCTATTCCTGTTGATGTAAATTTATTTGCAGATCAATGTCCCAAGACACAGGAAGAGGAGGAGGACATGTCTAGTTTTCCATAAGCGAGTGTAGTTGACAGTTTGATGTATGCAATGGTATGTACTAGACTGGAAATTGCACATGGAGTGGGATTTTTGAGCAGGTATATGTCAAAACCAAGGAAGGAGCATTGGACAATAGTAAAAAGGGTTTTTAGGTATTTTCATGGCACTGCTAGCTATGGATTGTGCTACCAAGGAAGACCAAGATTGGACAAAGTGTTGGACATACATGACTTTGTGGATGAAAACCAGGGTGGATATTTGGATTGTAGGAGATCTACAAGAGGGTATATTTTTAACTTGTTTGGAGGAGAAATTAGTTGGATGAGAAAAAGACATGCTATAATGGCACTTTCAACTACATAAGTTGAATACATGGCAACCACTAATGCAAGTAAGGAAGCAGTATGGTTACAAAGATTGTGTTTAGGTATTGGGTTGGTACAACAAGATGTAATGATAGATTGTGACAGTCATAGTGCAATTTTTCTTGCAAAGAACCCAACTTATCATTCAAAGACAAAGCATATTGATATTCAATATCAATTGCTGAGAGACATGGTTGAAGAAAAGAAAGTGTTGTTGATGAAGGTGGACACTTTAAAGAATGTTGCAGATTCATTAACAAAATATGTGAGCATTGAGAAGTTATCTTGGTGTAGAGGATCCATGGCCATTGCTTCCCTAGATTGTTGATTATGTAACCCAGTAAACCCATGTATGCAAAGAAAACAACAAGTGGGAGAATGTTGGGTATGTGTTATATTCTTTGCATGACTAGCTTTAGTTTCTGCTACATTGCATCAGGTGCGCAAGGGGTTTGAGGGGTGTTCGCTAGGCCCCCCCTTCGGGGGAAGCACCCCTGAGAATTTTTTTCCTCGGGAAACGTGTTGCATTTTTGCCTCATTTTTCATGTCGCCTCGATTTTCATGTCCATTGTTGGGCGGTTTTTCAGCACATGGTTTTTGCCGATGGTTTTCTATTTTCAATTAAGGAATTAGGGTTGTTGACTAATCCAAGTCAGTAGGTTAGGGTTTTGGATGCCATTGGGTCCTATATGTATATTGTATTGTAAATAATGTATCACTATGAATGAATATAGAATATGTCGATTTTCGCGGTTTGGGTTTCCAGGGGAAAAATCTCTGTGTAATGTGTGTTTTTTCCATTGTATCTTTCCTATTCTTTTATTAAAAATATGTTTGTAGTAAATTATTGTACAAGGTTAAAATCTACCCCTCCAACCACACAGGTTGGCCCTCCAACTTGAAAGGCTAGGAAAATCGCCATCCTTGAAGACTCGACATCTACTGACCTTGTGCGAGGTCATGTTGACTGATTCCATAGTTAGTAACATGCCTGTAAATGACCAGTCATTTCTTCCACTCTCTACAAGCTACTACACCAAGAATCAAATATGTGACTCATCACTCCCTCTTACGAGGGACGTCCTTCTGGACCACACCAAGATTGTCCATGAAGTATTCAAACTTTACCCTTGACAGAGGCTTGGTCAACACATCTACTATTTTTTCATCTGTGCCAATATACTGGAGCTTCACAACTCCCTTTTGCACCAGATCTAGGATATAATGATACTTGATCTTGACGTTCTTGGACTTATCATGAAACATTGAGTTCTCTGACAAATTCACACAAATTTGGTTGTCGCACCAGAAAAAATTCACCTCTAACTCGATATCAAACAATCCTACAAGTAGCTTTTGAAGCCACACTGCTTCGCTGCTAGATGAACATGTTGCTATATACTTTTCCTCAGTTGTACTGAGTGCCACACTAGTATGCTTCCTGCTAAACCATGAGATCATAGTTGATCCCAAACTGAAGCAACATTCAAATGTACTCTTCTAGTCTGCAACACTATCATCCCAATCTTAATCAGAATAGCCTTGCAGGGTTATCTCACGATCTGAAACATATCTCAGTGCATAGTCAATTTTAACTTTCAGGTACCTCAACACATGTTTTGTTGCAATCAAGTGAACATGTCCTGGTTCAACCATATAATGACTCAAATTGTTAATCACAAAGAATATATATGGCCTAGTGTTCATCAAATACATCAATGAACCAATCATCTTCCTATACATGCTGACATCCACTATATCTAAATAAGTATCACTCAACAACTTCAGGTTCTTCACCATTAGTGTGGGAATGGATTTACAATTAATCATTTCAAATCTCTTCAGGATCTCTGTTGCATATTTTCCTTGGAACGTGAAAATCCCATCTGATTTCTTCCACACCTATAGACCCAAGAAATAATGAATCATACCTAAGATCCCTCCGAAGCTTGACTCCCTCTGATTCTATACAATCTTCGGAGCCATCTACTCCCTCTACATGTGTTTACCTCCTTTGAAGTCTGATCTCCTATGAACTGTCCTGGGGAGGATGCTCCTCCCTACTAGATCCTGAGGGCTTACTCCCTTTGAAATCTAGCTCCTTTTGATTTGGGACTTGGTGGGGCCTTATGCCTCACCAATAGTGGATTTGTTTGCTACTTCTCATGATATGGATATATATATTTACACCCTTCAAAGCGTCACAGGACCATGCTGGTCTCTTCCTGGTTACTACAACGATTCTGGGTAGACTCTTCTGGCTCTACTAACTCATCCTGATGATTCAAAGAGTGATCAACTTCACTATAGGGATCTTTTCAGTCATCTTTGGAGTGTTCTTCTCCTTACAATCAATCTCCATATGAGATAATATGTATTCCTCAAAAGTACCCTTCTTCATCCTCTTCTTCTTTGGTACATGGATGTATACGATCGTGTATATAACTTCTTATGTGGATATTATGCTCCATGTCTCAAGCTAGAGACCATCTATTAGGTTTCCTCCTACAACCGTTACTATAGTTCCTCTCAGAGTTATCACCTGTGACCTGCCCGGAACAAGAGAAACAACAAGGAAAACAACAAACAAGAATAATTCTCTTATAATAATAATAATAAAAACAAAAACGGGAACAATCCTCACAATAGCTCCTTCTCAGAGCTATCAGCTGTGACCTTCCTAGAACAAGGGTCAAAAGAAAAAATACGATAATAATAAATAAGAAAAAAACTCTTCCATTGTTGTGACCAATCATTCCTCCATGGTAACCTGCCCAGAACAAGAAACAAGAGAAAAAATGTCTCCATGGTAACCTCCATGTAATTTAGAAGATAACTTGCCAAAGTCAACAACCAAGAACATCTCCTAGAGCAGCTCAATTTATCGTGTAAACAAGTGCATCATTAATACTAAACAAAGAGATTTTTCTTAATGGTCATCATACCAACAAAACATTTTATAAAACATTTGATAGCAATAGCAGTTATAGAATTTTAAAGACTATTATTCTAGTTACAATACTTACTTAAGTTGTAGAAATATAAAATATCAAACCTGATATGCAAACCAAGAGTCTAGTTGTTGCTGTCCCATTTGAGTTGTTCTATATTGTATGGAACATCATTACTGCTACCTCCAACTTCTTGGGATTCCTCTGAGTGTACTAGATCTAAGATCCCTTTGGATCTACTGTCACTTCTTGGATAAATGTGCTTTTTCCAAGTGTAAATTTTCTGCAAACACCCTCATCTTATATACAATTTCGCAATCCATCTTTGTCTTATAATCCACCAATTGAAGTGGTTTTCAATGGTCCACACATGTTTGAGTGGACTTTGTTCAAAATTCCTTTGGCTTTGTTGTCACTGCTTGGGAATGAGCTCTTCCATATGGTCAGTCTGCTCCATGTCTCAAACTGGAGGCTATCTAATATGTTTCCTTCTGCAATTGTCACTATAGCTCCCTCTTAGATCTGTCACTAATGACTTGCTTTCGTGGTAACCTTTCTAGAACACATACATCTCCATGGTAACCTCCATGGAATTTGTAAGATAACCTGCCCGAGATAAGAGCAACACGAGAAAAAGTATTTCCAATATAATAGTATTTTCATAAGAACATATCTATGGTAATAAGAATAAAATACAATTTCATGGTAATCATCATAGCATTACCAAGGTGACCTATCGGGGAGAAAAACAAGAAATATCTCCTAGAAGAGATGTTAGTTCATCTTGCAAACAAGTACAATGAGGAGTTATATTAATAATACTCACATGCTACCAAGTATTAATTGTACCTAGCAGTAATAGAACCTTTCAAAGATTGTTGTCACAACTATAATGTTTACTTGTAATGTAGAAATTATCAAACTTGATATGTGAAAATTGGAAACTTATCAATTTAATCAATCAAACTTGGAACCTAGAGTCTTATCTTCAAGAATGAGGGTTGTTGATTTTCTTCCAAGTCTCCTTCACTCAAGATGACAAGTATTCTCTCCAACATGTCCTCTGTATTGAGACAATATTCTTTACTGACATAAATATAAGTTAGGGAACATAATGCAAATAAAATCTAAAATCTCAACCTTAATCAATCTAATACTTTGACTAAATTCGGCTTATAACTTTAACTTCAACCAAGGGTTTGACTTCAATCTATCTGACTCAAAAAATCAATCTTGACGTTTTTCTTGTCCAAGGGCACCAGAAGGTGTGCTAGGCTAGGGAGCACTAGGACGACCAAGAATTAGGCCCGACACTTCACTAAAAAGTGCCCAACGAATTTGGGTTAGGGTTTTTTGTCACTGTAAAAACAAAAACCCTATATTGAACTGTCATAAGAATGAATAGCAAGCTGATCTAGGGAAAGAATAATTCCAGCATCCTTCAATGAGTTGCTCAACAAACTATCAGAACTTCACTGGACCAGAGGAACTACAACTGGTACTGCAACTTGGGATGCAACTAGAACTACAACTGACAATGAAAATAACACTACAACTGGCACTACCTCATATCCCTATGGCTCTTCAACCTCTTCTTCAATGAAGCCTTCTAGATGTTAGACACCTTGACCTAGGGTTTTATGAGGAAACCCTAATTTTTCAATTTCAGAGTTTTGGAGATCTGATTTGGGGGAAATTTGTTCACTTCTTAGGTGAGCTTCTTGGTGGATTTTGTAAGTTCTCAATGATCTTGAAGATAGGGGAAACTGATGATATTCCTTCTAATGGTTAGACTGTTATCAAGGAAACCATCTCTGAAACCATGTTAAGATTTTGATATGCGCATTTAACCATAAAAAATGTCACATCATTTTCACCCAACCATATGCACTTACACATGCCACCCCTGATCACAATAACCTTTTCTTAGATAGAATGATTCCAACAAGTCCACTCTAGAACCAACAGATAAACCCTAACCAAAAATATCACTACTGCAACAACAACATAATACCAAGAGAACGTACCTCTACTAAAAGAAGCGTACTTTTACCAAGAGAAGCACACAAGAGAGATACCAGAAAGACTGAGAATACTCCATGACAATTGTTGCACTACTCTCTCTAGACTTTCGCCTCCTTCTGCTGCAGTTGTTGCTCCTTAGAATTGCACACTAGATGAGTGAGTGAGTCCAAATGAGCTAAGGTGCCTCCTTATTTATACTAGCCTGTCCAAGTGACTTTTCCAAGTGGGGACAACTTCTCTTTCTGGGGCCTTCTATTTCTTTATTATTATTCACCTTGGGCCAAATTCTCTTCTAGGGTAATTCGACATATGTTTAATGGTTCTCTTGCTTCCAAAATATTCTACTTTAAGTACAAAGGTTATATTGGAGGTTTATACCTCTCGTAGGTACCAAAACATACATGCAAGCAAGGTGATGTTTTGTTTCCTCCATTCAAACCATTTTGCAATGAATGTAAGGAAATTATTAGAACAATGGAGTTTTCAATAGATAATATGTTATATTTCACAAAATGTGCTAGTAAAAAATCATGTTCATATGAACACTATCGACAATGTACACTACAAAATATAGATGAAAAAGTCAACTTCACGTTGTCAACAAAACTTTCTACTGTTTTGGAAATCATTTTGATTTTTTGCTTCCAAAAATTATTTCTAATCAATATCTTTGTACTCCTAAAGCATATGTTTTTAAAGAAAATCTCAATTACAAAGTGCTTCAAAAATTCATCCAGTTAAAAGTGTATTGAAAAACTTTCAGATTATTGTTGTTAGTGTAGATTTATTGACCTATGGTTTTGATTACTCTATTTTGCCGACTAATGAACACTTTGTGATCTGGATTATGTTCAGATCAAAATGAAAGCAGAGAAATTACAATGAAATACTCATGAAAATTTCCAGAAACAGAGAAATACAACAATACTTGATTTCTATTAATGAAAGAATTGTAAAGAGAGTGTAAAAATATAGAGTGCAAGACTCGCTAGAATGGTGGCATCTTTATCTCTGAGAAGAGATGTGATGACTACACTCATTCACTAGAAGATCATTACAATTAGGCTCTGAAGGCCTTTTTATGTTAAACAGGAATGCCAAAACCCTAGACATCCAAAAACCTAACCCTAGGAGATGAAACACCAAAAGTCATGTGGGCCCTGTTTGGGTAAGTTAGTACATTAACTTCCTGGGGTCATAACTTTTGCATACAATCTCCATTTTAGGCGCGTGATAGCCCATTGGAAAGGTCTTTTCGAGAACTAGGCATTACGCCATCAAACTCTAACTTCGTCTACAATTTGACTATGACAAGCCAAAATAAAACTGTTTAGGGCCCCAAAATGGCCTTGGAAGTACAAGAAGATGTGTTGACATGAAAACATACAAAATAAGCTAGATGGATTAGGTGGGAAGTCACCAATATCCACCTGGAAGATGTGTAGGGATCCAGACAGCCTCGAAAGTGTAGAACCCACAATTTCAAGGAAGCATAGAATAATGTGTTGAACTAAAAACTGACAAAAGTATCCAGTTGGAATAGGTGGGTTGCCACCAATATCCACCTGGATCAATCCTCCCCCCTTAGGAAGTAGTGGTATCCATTGCGTTGAGTGCCCAGGGGAGAGGGGAAAGCATGCTCTGAATCTGAATCTTGGTGAGTTGCGTGCTTTGTTGGATAAGTTGTGATGCTTGGTCTGTGGAAGACTGTCACAAACTAGTTGTTGGCGGGGTTGAATATGCTCCACGAACCTGTGGTCTCTGGGTTTGACAAGGCATTGTGTAGGCACCATTGTAGGTGAAGAAACAATATCTTCTTTCTCTTTGATGATATGTTTCCATTGGATAGAAGGTGTTGGGGCTGCAATGATTGCAATGGTCTTCTGTGAATCCTTTGAACAGACTGTGAAGAGGATGAATTTTACAGTATGAGATATAACCTTGCGGCATTGTTATGGTGGTGCAATAGTCGGAACTACCTCTGGTATCCGATAGAGCTGACCTCCCATAGTAAAAATGACACTACAGGGTCTAGACTCATAGATAGCATAACGTCTCCACATATATGGTTGTCCCAAAACCAAATCACAGACATCAAGAGGGGAAACATCACACACTACCTCATCCTTGAAGGGATAGATGCCATAAGATAGGCGACACTGCTGGCTGACACAAAGATCTCGTCCTTGGTGAAGCCACTCTATGTNCTTAGATGAGATGAAGTTCTTCTGATTTTCGTTATCAACAATGAAATGAAACATGGTCCCCTTCACCCACATCTGTGAATGGAAGAGGTTCTCCCCCTCTTCAGGATCTATTGATTCTTTTGGTTGAATTGTTGTGGTCATGATAGTGGCAGTGGGGTTTGTGTCGATGATCTATCTGTTTTCAATATTTTCTGGATTAGATTCTAAATCAGGGTTCGGTTCCTTGCCTTTGACCTCGACCACCAATGGCTATTTCGAGTGACGTTCATCGGTGTTGTGCTAGGGGATTTTGTGGAAGTCACACCACTTCCCTGTGTCATTCTTCGTCTTCCCTTTACCCTTTTTGTCCTTTGTCTTAGATTGGTTTTCTAGAGGCTGTTGGATAGGGTCATATTTACCGTGCTTTGGTTGTTGCAGTTTTGCAGACCCAAATTCCCATTTGTTTTGGTGCTTAAATTTATTCTCGATTTTAACAACATATCAATAGGAAACTCCTAATGATGAAATTTTTAGGAAATCCATTTCGGTTTGGATGTACCTATGCAGAGCCCCATGGTATTTCAGAACTATATTCCACTTGGAGTCCTTGATACCTAGCTTGGTGCGCAAGGTATGGAAAGTATTTTTGAATTCCATAACTGTTTGGATCTTCTCTTGCTACATCGTGGTCCATCTCATGTACTGGTCTTCATAGTTATCAACATGATAGTATTGTTCTTTGACCACATCCACAAAAAATCCCCAAGTGGGCTTGGCCCCATATATTCCAGATTCCTCTGTGGAACTTTTCTCCCAGTAAGTTTCCCACCAATGTTTGACACGGGGGAGAGCCTTGAGGAGTGCGAAGGTGATCTTTTCCCTGTTGTAAAAATTTTGAACTGAGAAATAAACTTCTAATATATTTAACCATTTTTCTAGGGCATCTGCATCTATCTGGCCTTCAAATATGGGAATATAAAAATTAACTTGTACCTTGAAGGGAGAGGTTCCTCCAAAATGGTCGCTTGATGAATATGCACCTGTTTCTATTGGCAGACATTGAAGAATGTGTGAAAAATTCTCCATCATTTCATCCCTCTGTCGCATGAGATCTTGCTCAAGCAACATGTTAATAGAATCTTATGCTCCATCATTTTTCTTTTCTTCCGCCATCGAGGGTTTCTTGGGCGTGTGAGAGTGATTGTCCTCAAGAGAGACAAACTCAAGATCCAACTGGCTATACTTGGACCTCGTCGGGGACATGCATTGAAAAAAATGATCAAGAGTAGCCTGCTCTGATAGCACTGATCTGGATTATGTTCAGAACGAAATGAAAGAAAATAAAATACAATGAAATACTCATGAAAATTTCCAGAAACAGATAAATACAACAGTACTTGATTTATATTAATGAAAGGATTGTAAAGAGACTATAAAAATACAGAGTGTGAGACTCTCTAGAATGGTGACAGCTTTATCTCTGAGAAGAGATGTGACGAATACACTCATTCACCAGAATATCATTATAATGAGGCTATGAAGGCCTTTTTATATTAAACAGGAATGCCAAAACCCTAGACATCCAAAAACCTAACCCTAGGAGATGAAACGCCAAAAGTCATGTGGGCCCCGTTTGGGTAAGTTAGTACATTAACTTCCTGGGGTCATAACTTTTTCATATTATCTTTGTTTTAGGCACGTGATAACCCATTGGAAATGTCTTTTCGAGAACTACACATTACACCATCAAACTTTGACTCCGTCTATAGTTTCTGTGGCGAGCCAAAATAACATTATTTAGGGCCCCAAAACGGTCCTGGAAGTACAACAAGATGTGTTGACATTAAAACATACTAAATAAGCCAGTTGGATTAGGTGGGAGGCCACCAATATCCACCTGGAATATGTGTAGGACTCTAGAGAACCTCGAAAGTGTTCAAAAAAGGAACAAGTATCTCAAATATCTCTATCCAAAAAAGGAATAAGTATTCAAGTTGATACATCAATCGTTGATTTCTCAATGTATCAACTCTTATTCTTTCAACTTCTTCAAATGGTCGTCTCCTTAATGGAAAATCCCATCTACTCAACCTTTTGTAGATAGTTCATATTCACCATGTTTGATGTTAAATAACGTATTCCACAAGACTTAATGGACAACGTTGACAACTGAGTCAACAATCCAAAAGAATTGTGCAAACATTTCAATTTTTTGCAATGACCAAGTCACACTGTCTTCAGACACCTCAAGTAACCAAGCGAAGGTGGAAACACTTCTAAAGGGATTCCTAATTCAAGGATTTCCAACCTTCTTAGCTCTCCAATACTACTGTGCAACTCCTTCAATTTTGAATACGCCAAAACTAGTTCTTTCGAGTGTTGATATGTGTTGGAGGTATTAATTTCTACCTACCAACAACCACCAAACTTCGAGACTCTTCTCCACCGACATCCATTGATGCTTCCAGATATTTCCCTCTGAGAACTCTCTTGATGCTCAAGATTATTCCATGGCCTCTATAAATATGAGGCAAATGTAATCATGTTGATCATCGAGCAATACAATTTGTGTTTTTTCATTACTGTGTGTTCATTTGGTTCTGATCTCTTCATCTTGGTATCAGAGCATAGGACTGAGATAAATCCCTCACGGGAGGGCCCAAGATCCTGAGAGGAGTCGCCCAACGGTGTAGATATGAGTGGAGGAGTGTTGCGTTTCTATTGGAGCAGAAGTTGTAGCCAATGTTTCAGTTAAAGGAGGAATCACTGTGGTTTGTTAAGAAATCTGTTGTTGCTGCCATCATGTGAGTGCTGCTCGCGGTGTGGGACTCTACTGACAGTATTGTGAGAACGCGAATGAGAAGGTAGAAGTCATAGAAATGTTGCTGCATTGGAAGCCACGAGGTTGGAAGCTGCGAGGTCATGGATCGAAGCGAGATGCAGTCCCAAAAGCCGCCTTCACTCCTGCCACCGTCGTTGAAGCAACTCCTATAGTAAAAGAGAAAACTGCGAGATGGAAATTGCGTTCTGTAAGACATATGGGGACTGATCTGTGCAAGGGGAAAATCTCGAGCCTTCATGAGTGTCACGAGTGAGGTGAGCGAGTTGTTGTGTATTGTGTTGAGGAAGCCACAGCTTCCAAAATAACAGTAAGAGTTCAAGAGAGTCGTCGAGCTGCTGAGACCGCGCAAAGTGTTGAGAGAGCTTCCACAGAAAGCCTGTGAAGAGAGGCCGCAAGGAGGGCCGCAGAGATTTGGAAAGCACCTGAAGAAAATGTTGGAGGAGAAACTCACGCAGAGGATCTCTAGGTCGATTCCCTACAAAGAAAGTAGGCCGAAGTCCATTAGTAAGAGAGCTTCTATTGAAAAGAGTCACAGAGCTGAGGAAGTCGCTTGTCTCTAACCTGTTGAGCACTCAACACACCCTAAAAGGTATGTGACCATTTCCTTTTTGGGTACCACCGGATATTTTACATTCGACTTTTTTTGCCTTGGAATCGGTGACCCAGAATTTTCCCTGACTTGCTTCAGTAGTTCGGCATCGATAAAAGTTAAAGGTTACGAAAATCATCTGAGAAGTCAAAATAGCCAAGTCTCTAACTTCATCGGCGTCGGCCGATGAAAGTGTTTATTTTATACAAGTAAGCCTCGTGAAGGATATTTTCGAAGACCGATCCGTTGACTTCGACGGAAAGGTGTAACAGTAAGTGCCGCGTATAAAGAAGAGTGATACCGCAGAACACCGACACCCTAAACATTTCAATAATGAAGGCTCATGAATATGAGGACCCGTCGACGAGCTGCGTACCTGAACTTTCCTCGATCACCAACACCGATATCATCGGCATCAAAAGTTTTATCAAGAGGATATCATTATAAGTATACACTCAGATAGTAGTCGATCTCCGATTTATACACCAAAGTGATGTGATGTGACAAGATGTTTAACCCCTAAATGTGTCAGATACACCACATTCAAAGCCAGTATTTAATTCATGGATCGCTCATTAGTTACTAATTTGTGCACAAATCAAAAGGAACTATTAAACCCGCCGATACAATGCATATTCCTCCACGCCTCCATCGTCGACCAACTAAGATTTATCTGCAAAAATCCGATAGTAGTTTATTTTGAATCTGCACTCATTACTCGTATTAACTAATTGATATGATTGGTAGTACCTCTCCAGCTATATCCTGTTCGAGTCATTATGTATGATCCTATTCTTCACAACAAGAAATTCAGAATTAACAGAAGAGTGAAGATAACAATCTGGAGGAAATGCCCAAAGTTCAGTGAGTATTAAACAATTATCTTAGTAAGCGTTACAAGTATGTATCTACTAATGGTGTTCTTACATTCCATTTTATATATCCTCACCCAACGCTACTCTGTATACGTGTTTAAAGAGAATTTTTAATTACAGGGGACAATGCCTCCGAAGAAACCCTCCACCAGGAAATCACCGAGAGCTCCAAAACTGCAAGAATCAGAAGTAGGAGAAGGCTCCTCCCCAACAGTTGCAAGACAATTAGAGTTCACTTCCAATCCAGTGTCCATCATTAAGACGATCACCAAGGAGCCCTTTGTCCATCCCCTAGCTTTCATAGACATAGAGGCAAGTATTGGAGCTAAGACAACTTTTCCTCACTGGGAAGAAGTGTTCAAGAAAATAAAGAAAGAAGAACCCCTCGAATATACCCCACACAACGATCCTGATACAAGGAAGCTCGATGATGAGGTCCTCCCAAATATTCGTAGGACTTATATGCACATGGTGTCAATCCAGTCTCCGGTATTTGCTTGTATTGAGCTCCTGAAGTGGCTGATTGACCATGCTTATGCACAAAAATGTTTGATTAACAATGCTAACGGCGAATGCGTCAGGCTTTTCCTGCCATCAAAGGTTCAGAGTTACTACAAGCTCAGGGAGCCTGAGCTAAAGTTGAGCACTGATTTTGTTCTAAGCTTCTATGCATCGCACGATACCAACAAAATCATGGCATCATGGTGGAGAGAAGACAAAAAATTCATGAACCGGACTACCGGCTGGTACCCGACGATCAATCTCAGAGAACCATACATATATCTCATGGCCCTACTCTGTAGGTTTCATGGGGAGAAATATTTCTCCTGGTTCTCAGAGGCTTGGATGCTTCTAGCTTTCACAGTCACCATTTCAGACATGGGCTTCAATTGAGATGCCATTATCTCCAAACAGTTGAGCACCTGCATAAGGCAAGCTCAGGTGCTAAAGGAAGGAGATACTCCCACCTTCTACATGGCTTCATATTTTCTAGACATCATCTGCGCTAGGAACGCTTTCTCTGGGATGAACCTAAATTAGCACTCTTCGAAGCTCCTGGTCCATGTATATTTCAACATCTTATGGAAAAATAGGTACAAAAATTCGGATGTTGTTATCTGCGATTAGTTTATTGCACATATTTATTTCTTGTTATTCAGGAAAGAATGCCCTAGGCTGTTAGATGAAGCAAAGAAGGTTATAGAAAAATTTGATCACTGGTATTTAGATGAGAAAGAAACCTACATCAGGGTTTTCGGCGCTATAGGGACACCCCACTTATTACCCATTTATGTTCCTGATCGAGTAGTGTTAAGGGAGATCTGTTATCAAACCATCTTGCAAGGATACAATGCAACTTTAGTAAAATAAAAGAAGTGGGCCTTCATACCATATGGGTTTCATATTGGCTTCTACATGGTCAAAGACACCGTGCATACAAAGCAACTCGGGCCAGGTCAATTAGAATTTCAATTCCAAAACGGTCGATTTCGCAAGCATGACCCCAAGGGACTGGTCTTGAATCATTCATCGCAGGTATCATTATGTTGGCCCTATGCCCATGATCGGTTCGAAGATGAAATATTCACCGAAAATGCTCAAGATTGGAATGAAGTGGCATCAAGAAGGGCTGATCCTCGAATGACCAGATCCAAAGCTATGAGTTTGGAAGAACAAGAGACATCTTTGGAGCAGGTAGCCCAAGAAATCCTCAGGGCTCAGGAAGGAAATATAACATCTGAATCTAGCGAGGAAATAAAAAATCTCTGGGAGGGCATCGATGCAGCAATGGTTTATCATGAATCCTCGGTACAAATCAAGGATCTCCCTGAAGATCAGGCTGCACAAGAGAGGGGTGTGCTTTTATATCATCCAACCCATCTACTAATGAAGCGAATGCAGGATGACCTGTACCTTATCATAAGACCTGCGATTTTAACAACCGTCCAAAGCGTCCCGATAGAGAAAGCGATCCTAGTTCCACAGTTCCCGATAACACTAATGGATTAGGCAACCCTGAATCCACAACATCGTCGATCAATCCCTCAGAAGGAGGGATAACTCAAACAGAGACAGTTCGGGTGTCAATAGAAACACAAGCACCCAATCCCTTGAGAACACTTATACATATATACATCTACGATGAGAGTCCGTATCCCGCTCACGGCTCCTCGGTGCATGTCCAAGAAGAAGAAGGTCCCGGGAAAAACTCTTCGCCTGAGCCCAAGGTTCAAGACAAGGAGGTCTCACAAAAGGAAATAGGAGCTGAAGGTGGACTCGACACAAGAGAGTCTGATGAATAGGAAGAAAAAGTAGGTCCGAGTGGCGAACCTCCACAAAAGGAAATCGACAGTTCTACAGCCGACGAGAAAGTAAGTAACGAGTCTATACCCGACACCTCTATTTTTCCCAATATTCAAATCCTCGACGAGCGACAAGTAGAGTTCGTATCTACAAGACAAAGTGAAGAAGTTCGAGAGCCCACTCTTGAACAAATATACACCACTGGGACCCTGGGAAACAAGCTCACATGGGGAAATCAACATATACCAGAATGGGTAGATGAGGTAACAGACATCTATGTGATCTCCTATGATCAAAAGAGAAAGGCCTTCATTCAAAGGACTGCAAAGAAGAGAAGGATCACCTTGGATCACTCCATCTTAGTTACCATAGAAGAAAATTTAATCAACACAATAGAAGCTCATACGTTTGAATTGATTGGCTTTTGAAAATCCCTCTCTGATGCCGCCTAATATAGATCCAGGAGGGATGAAAAGGAATTAGCCGCCACCCTAAAGGAGCTAGAGCATGTGCGCCATCTGGCCGAGTACTACAAGAGCGCTACGCAGACCGTTATGTATCTGAAAGGTGAGTTCAACAGAGTTTACAATTAGTTCAAGAAAGAAAGGCACCTGTTAACCACGAACATAGTCGAGTTCTAGGAGGACACTCTCATTGCACTCGCGACATGGAAAGAGATGGAGCGATGGCATGAAAAGGCACATAAAGCGATAGAGAGAGAGTCGAATATATTGAGGCAGTCCAGCAGGGTCGAGAACATGAAAGACATGGCATTCAACTAGTAGGAAAAGTGGTCCCGACTGCATGAAGAGATTTTTCGAGTATTGGGCTAAGATGTCCCAGGACCCACACCGATAAATCCAAGAGCAATGGGCCAAGTTCCAGAAACACTGGGGTAAAATTAATAAAGTAATGAAGGATGTCGGGCTCCCTGAGTTCGACACCCTTGATGAATTTATCAACCTGAGCAACATGTTCTAGACACATTCTGAACAAGGCTTGCTATGGGTCGAAGAATGCGCAAGGATAACCGATGCAAGTCCAGGGCAAGTGCAACAATTCATGGAACACCCGATCAGAGATCGAACCATGCTACAATAGTTGACCACCAGTTTGGTAAAGTACCGAGCACATGCAACAGATATCAGAGGAATATATGAAGCCCCAATGGAACATCACAGATTCCCATGGGCCCAAACCTGTGAATATCTATTTATTAGTTGGTCTGAATACAAAATAAGTCATCCTTTCCAAGAAATATCTCAGGTGGACCCTTAAAGAAACTGTTGGATAACCACGCCACATGGCGATTTTTGTTTGGTTCAAACTGTACTTAGCCGTTAATTTCGGTTGAATTTTATATTATAAATAAGGACATCGACCAATTGGTCAAGGGTCGATGGTTGTTGTAAGAACTTTTTCTTTTTGGTTGTGGAGAATTATTTTGAGACTGCTATGAATTTAGAAGTCCTTCTGGACCAGAGATAAACTATTTCCATCAGATGCAATGTGATTGGACTTGGAGAAGAACTACTTCCTATCCTGTTTCATGAATGATCCAGTACTGAGTAAGAGCAATTAATTCTATTGTTAAGTTATCTGGTGCAATGTCTTGATGTTCTTTGCTTTCATGATGGAGATAAATTGTTGTGTTATTATGTGATTCATTGTTATTGTAGATGAATTATTTTTCTTTCCATTATCCTATTACACATGTGCTTTCTTTCTGATAATTAGTTTCTCAGATAGTAATTGGATGTTCATTTGGTTAATGTATTAGTACTAGGCCCTTTCTCATAGAATCACTATCTGCATGTTTGAGCAATGGGCTATCCCAAGCTCATCCTCTTCCCAGTAGTTAAAAATCAATCCTGTTACTAGTCAAGTTGGTTTATACTGGCTTGCGTCTCTCATACCAGCCCCACCCAAGAGAAAATACAGAAGAAAATAGTCCCAACTGAAGGAAGAGCCTTCACAAAGAAATACAAATCCCATCGATAAATCGATCGGATCGCAAGATCTGGAGAACCATCCCATTTTAAACGCTACAAAGTCTAGTTAGGCCTTGGTGGTGGGTTTGGTTCCTACTGTTGAGTCAAAGGGATTTAGGTCCCATCAACATACCCCTGAGAAAATGACCGAGGGATCCCACAGGTGGATGATTTTCTTGAGGAATTTTTGGGTGAATATAAGTCGATGATGGATTACACAGCCATAGAGGATTCCCACCGTAACCAAATTTGCATGAAGCATATGAAAGCAAGGTGAAAAGGTCCCTCGATATGTTCAAAGATTTGGATGGAACGAGCTGCAGTCGAAGCCAAGAAAATACAAGAACATTCGGTAAGGGATGTTTGGTTTATGGATGTTCCCAAATTTTAGTAAAACAATGTTGCCGAAAAAGAAGTTTCATTCTGGATTTTCTTGGTTACTTGCCATGGGATGTTTTTATTTTGAATTTGTTCTTTGTACGCACAAATTGAGGCAGCACACACCTTTTTTATTGAATGTATTTGCACTTGTGCCTAAGGAGGAATTTATCATGGGGATGTGTTGTCTGCATAAAAGAGGAGAAGAGGGAGTCAACATGAATGGTCATGTGTGGTTCAGTCTTAGAAATTGAGTTAAGCTATAAAATGTGAGACTCAAGTTCAAGTGAGATATGGTCAAGGTTAAGTGTATGAGTCATGTGTAATTTCAAATTGGAGTTGGCAGACTATGTCCTTTTGATGCTAAGAGTGAGCATTGTTTGAATTCTTTATAGAGGCATACAAAGCCTGTGCACTCACTTTTTCGGATATAAGTGGATAATATTTGGCATATGTTGTGTTAGGACATGTATAGTGATAATTGGCATCTGTTGTGTTAGGACATGTATATTGATAATAAGCAATGGGATTATTGGGCATATTGAATGGGTTTATATGTAATGGGCTTATAATTTGGGAATTTAGTAAATAATGCTTCTTGTACCTATGATAAAATGTTATAATGATAAGTGATAAAATGTTATAATGATAAGTGATGTAAGGGGTGCATGATTGGTAGTACCCGACACCCTAGAATTTTTTTGGTCCAAAGTTGTAAAGCTTAGCCATAGGCATAGGCAAGCTATATTCCCCAAGAATTTTTTGGTCCAAAGTTGTAAAGCTTAGCCATAGGCAAGACAATCTATATTCACCAGGTGTTTAGTAAGCCCTGTTCAGTCAGGCCTACATGGATTAGAGTGATCATGTAGCGTGTATCCCTCTTAGGCATAAAGAGTGGATGTGGAATCAAGTTGTGGAATTAACCACTAGGTATGTACGAGGGTGGTAGGTGTACTCGTATCTAAGTTTGATGGTGATCAAAGAAGTTAGATCTTCCATTAAGGGGAGGAATGTGGGATTAAGTAATCTCAGAGTGTGAGTTGGTTGGGACCAAGTTATGACTAAAGGAGTCTAATGTATTGATGAACCATGTATGTGAAAAGGATACCTAGAGAACTGGTGAGTACAACGGATGGTACCCATGTATCTCAGTAGATGGATCTCTTTTTATATGGACATCAATGATCAGTTGCTTGCAAGTGCAAAAGGAAGGTGAAAAAGTTTGAGCATTAATCAATGTTATGCAGGTACAAAGAAGAAGCAAAATAAAAAATGTTTGAGGATGAAATTCAAGTGAGTGCGTGTTGTGTAAATCAAATTCCCCATCATGCAAGGTTCATGGTCAGCCAAAAGCACCAGTAAGAAACCACTTGATGTGATGGTTCATGAGCATTGTAATGAGAGCACATTGAAGGAAGCCCAACCATATGAAGATATAAACTGGAGATGATGACATGACTCAGATAAAGACCTAACCAAGACATATATTCGTTAAGGAGAAGACATTGCAGATCAAAGGAGCAATTTGCAAAGGCTTTAGCACAAGACCAATTTGAGTATTATAAATATTGATGTAAGATGTAATTAGTAGTTGAAATTAGGGGGAGTGTTGGAGGTATTAATTTCTACTTACCAACAACCACCAGACTTCGAGACTCTTCTCCACCGACATACATCGACGCTTCCAGATATTTCCCTCCAAGAACTCTCTCGATCCTTGAGAGTCTTCCATGGCCTCTATAAATATGAGGCAAATGTAATTGTGTTGATCATCGAGCAATAAAATTTGTGTTTGTTCATTATTGTGTGTTCATTTGGTTCTGATCTCTTCAATATGTGACTTGGGGAAGAAATACTTCTCTTTTCCGACAACATGAAAGAATCAAGCATTCCAGCGTGATGATTTTTTCAATTGTTTTTGAAGAGATTGTCAAATTGTAGCACTCGTGCAAACATAAATGTTTTAGTCGAATTAAATTCCCAAAGGAATCTGAAAGCATCTATAAATTGTGGCAGTCAGTCAGATCAATGTGTTGTAGTTTTGTTAAATTCCTGAAAGAATTTGGAAGAGACTCCATTCTGAGCATCCTCTCAACTCTAGGTGTTTCAATGAGCGTAGTTGAAAAAATTCTTCTGGAAAATATTTGAGATGAAGATGAATTATGTTCTGTAGCAAAGTCCACTGGAGAGAATCTACTTCAATTTTCTTGAGGTGCTTCAGTTGCCCTATAGATTTTAGAAAGTTTTAAAGTGGAGTAATAATTCTCAACTCTCACAACTTCATAGGTGCCTACAGTGCAATGTTCACATTTCAACTTTAGGTAAGAGATCTACAGAACCATTCAAATGCGTTCAAATCACAAATTCAATAGAAATAAAAGAAAAATAATATACAAACAAGGAGTTTTAACCTGAGATTCTGAAGGCCATAGTATTTGTAATTTGCTTCCCTCCACTTGTAAAATGATTAAATTCACCATTGGCATCCAGGAAGGAAGACATGAGTATGGACACTTTTACCATCCTAGCCATATCAGATTTGGTGATCAAACCCTTCTCAATATGCCTTCTAACATATCTCCCTCAGTTGCAAGAAGTTGTAACTTCCTAAAGAAATATTGAATATTTTCTATTGGCATGGACCGATTCCATGACACTTCTGAGCATTGGCTGAGACTGTAATGACTAAAAATCTTAATTCAACGCGCTTTTGTTATTATATGTTCAAAGAAAATTTTACAAAATCTTTCTTTTCACTTCAACTACAATCTATATAAACACTAAAAATATGTCTAATATGTATCCAATATGTTCTAACTATAAGTATATATAATACACTACATTATAGTTATGATGCAAAACAAAGCTACAAAGGTTTTACTGACTAAAGCACTTACAAATATTTGGTCGAATACATCCTCAATGGTATTGGTAGAGAGCCAAAGTTGGGTCAGCATTAGTCCAGAAGAATTTTCCTAATCCACATTGTTTCTTTCCAGATCTCTCAGGCGGTCATGAATTTTGATCTTGTTTTCATTGTCCACCTTGATAAGACACTTGTTTTCTAGACTGGAAAACCCCAAAAAACCTTTCCAGCCATATCTGTCCCATATTCTTATGGTCGTATCCCTTTCTTCTTCATGAAAAAACAAGAATATCCAAGAATATTTGTTGTTCCAGTGAATCGAGTGCATCGTAACTGATTTTAAGGTTCTTCTGGATTTCAGTTGGAATTTTGGTTTTGTGAAGTCTATCCTATTGGTATTTCTAGTATGGTTTGTCATATTTTCCACAAAGAAGGTCCCCAAACACTTTCAAATATAAGGGTAATCTGTCGCAGGAAGTTACATACTCATTTACCAAATATCCAAATCCAAGAGAAGGACGAGGACGACGGAAGGCGTGTGAGCAAAATAGCTCTTGGGAATGTTGTCTACTTAGACTTGTTAGCTTATAAGTGGATGAATCCATTATTCCTGACCTTGTTAGGACATCCTTGGAGCGATATGTAAGAACAATTAAGCTATCTGAGTGAAGGATGTCTTTCATTGGAAATGCTTCTAGTTGATTGACATGATCTACATCATCTAAAATTACTAGAGCATGACAGGATGATACATATCTTTTGAGATTTCCAATGCCTTCATCGATATTATCCACTGGCTGATCCACTCGGGCCAATTCTTCAATGAGTTTGCACTCGAGAAAATGTAAATATATTCTCATTGCATTTTCTCTCACATCAAATAAAAATCAAGATCCATCATAATCTTAACTATTCCTGTTGAATAATTCTTTCACCATTGCTGTCTTCCCTGCCCCACCCAAGCCCACAATCCCCACCACCCTAGTTTTTCCACTCCTTTGCGGATGTTGCAATAACAACATCTATTCAAAATATTGCACCTTTTTTTCTATACCAATAGGATATTTGGATACATTTAGAGTTGTTTTATTAGGCTTTCTAAGTATAGATTGGACTAGCTTATCCAAGAGCTTTCCCTTGTCACTGAATATTCAATTCCACATTCACAACAAAAGAAACAAACATTTCCCAAGGCTTTGCACATAAAAAATCGTTACACAAAGATTTGTGTGTATATCAATGCTACATAATAAACAAATCGGATAGAGAGAATTAGAGTTCTAACCCATTATAGCCCTCAAGCTCGAAACAACTTAAAGATGAAACGTTGACAAGGGATTATCTCTAATTTTCAAGTGTTTGAGCATTGTATCTCCCTTTCTCTTCACAAATTCTAAGGTTTGAAAATATACTCCTGCTCTGTCAGCCCATCGAAGCCCGGAAGGATTGGCATTGTAAAAAGCATTGATAATGGTGGTGCCTAACTTTAACATGAGGACATGCTTGTCCAAACACCATTTTGATTCCACATATGTTGCGGAGAAAATGGTGATGTGGAGATATGCATTTATGATGGAAACTTCTATTTGAGAAGTGAGATTCTCTACCTCCAGTAATAGTTGAGAGAACCACTATTACTGGAGGCAGAGGAAGCGACTATGTTACCACTAGGGTCAGATATCTTATGGTGTTCCATTGAGATATCACAAATAATAATATGGAAGATTTAAACTAGAAAAATGGGCTCAGAAAGTGCAAACTACTCTCGACATTTTCTCCTTGTTTCCACTTGTTGTAGATCTCACACTGCAATATGAAGTTGCACCCCTCTCTCCCTTCTATTTGAAAACAAAACCGCCATGGTGGCAAGCTTGTATTGGAAACAAAAATACAATGTAGACATGTTGGTAGCTACCATCGATACATATTCTTTACATGTCATTTTGTTTCGGAAGTCATGAAAGACCCTATGATCATTCAAATTATTATTTTTATTATTATCGGTATCAATTAAATAAAATTTAACGATGCCAATGACCAACTAAGAATTTCTTTGCAATTGAGATTTATATTCGTTAAAAAAAAACCAGCAGCTAAGAAGTGCCTTCATGCAATTGGCATCTCTATCCATTAAAATTAAAAAAACCCTAATAGCTCAGATGTGTCGCCTTCATGCTGAAGAATTTGACATTTATATCATCTAAAAATTAAAAACCACATTACCTACCTTCACGTTGAAGCAATTGACATTTCTATCATTTAAAAATTGAAACCCATATAACCCTAGAAGTCAAAATTGGTGTGGGACTCATACAACCCCTCATCGCATGCCAATTTTTCATGATTGAAAATTGAGATGAAATTTTTTTCAATCAATTATTTTAATGTATTAATAGATTTATATAATTGCTAAAAGATGTATAAATCTCAATTTGAAGAACAAATTTTACAATTCTAAGATTCTGAAATTTACCAAATTCACATAAGCTTTCCAAAATCAAAGACGATATAAATACCTCATACACCGCACGACTAGCAATATACATTCTACTATGTATCATTCAATGGTGTCGTAGGTGGTATATACACCATTGGATATATATTGACGTATATACCAAGGTGATCCATCATGTATATACCACCCACCACAACATTGAACGCTGCTTATTGCTAGCCTATACCACACCCTCAAACCTACCCTCAATGACCTTTTTAAAATATTATAATGCATGCTCAAACCTACCCACCTGTCAGGTCTTTTTGATCACCTTCCTAATTTCTTAAGAAGGTAGTAAAAAAGGCTATGCTTCACTCACACCTACTCTAAATGACCTTTTTAAAATATTATAACGCATGCTCAAACCTACCCACCTGTCAGGTCTTTTTAATCACCTTCCTAATTTCTCAAGAAGGTAGTCAGAAAGACTATGCATATAATTATCAATGTGGGGCTCGTATGAAACATACGAATTGTCGTGCACTATATATGCATGAACAACTATTATTTCTATGTGTTTTAGTCATAGTATCAATGATTAGTTTTGTAATCAGAGTATAGACAATTATCAAACTCTAGCTAGTATCTACAGAAATCCACACTTGCAAGAATTGAAACAACACTTTTGCAGAAAAGTAAATATCACACTTGTAGGAAAGGAAATCACACTTGCACGAAAAGAAATGTCACACTTGAATGAAAGGAAATCACACTTGCTTGAAAATAAATACACAAGCTACATAGGTATCGAGAATATGACTCAACTGTCTTCCGAAGAAGCCCCAACTATGTGCGGTAAAACTGATTGCACAATTGAAACTCTAAATTACTCTTGTAGAAATTGAAATTCACACCACCCTTGCTAAAAATAAATCACACATGCTGAAAGGAAATTAATTAACTATTTGTTGGAAAACAAATTAACTAAGTCCTCGAAATGAGAGCTAATCCTTGTCAAAATGATCCATGTCATTACCCAAACAACAAATATAGTCATTACATTAAGCACAATTATTCAATAGTATATAAGGATGCAACCCAATCTATAATTCATTTATTAGAAACAAATGAAAAAATGAAATATGACATGAATACTTATTGCATAAATAAACACAACCTCACACGAGTAAACTAGAAATCCGAGTTTCACATAGCAGAACAATGAGCAAAGATGCTCACAAAACACCCTTTCATTAATCAAGAAATTACATACATTTATAGTTGAGAGACACAACACCAAACTTAGAAAACTCCCCTAAACTTATGGAACTGAAGCCACTCATTAGCTAAAATCAAGCTCTCGTAAAACTACCCAAGATCAATGCATTAACAATATTCCATTTTAACACCATTCTAGAACTCCTAATTTCGACATTATTCCAACATCCCCCCTTAATGAAGAAATTGGATTTTTTACAACAAAGCATAACATAAATAATACAAGTGACATGCCTGATGGTCTATGTCTTAGTTAGTCTTACAAACAGGAGATGACAATTTTATTTTGACCTTTTTAGTTGATAGATAATGATGGAGCTTCTTCCTTGGATTTTTCCTCCAAATATTCTTCATCGTGTCTATGTTCTATTCACTACTACATATGACCAAATTTGCCACGATTTTTCTTTGTTATTGCCACACATATACGTCTCACTTTCCACGAAAGCAAAGATTATTTTTCATCGCTATCTCCATGAATCAGGTGTTCGTGGAAAGAGCGACAAAATTGTCCCTCCACGTGTCATCACCATCAAGATAGGTTTACCTTATAAAGCATGGAAATAGCGACAAAACTTCGTCGCAATAGGGATGAAAAACCTTGCCAAGGTAAAAAACTTACCAATAGATTACGACGCAGATGCCATATGTGCGACACAAAACTGTGGAAAGTTGTGACGCAAAAGCATGGCAATAGCGACGAAAATGTTTGGCAGAGAAAAAACTTACGAAGCAGATGCTATATGTTGTTGGGTATGTGTTCTATTCTCTTCATGTGTGTGTGTGGGTGTGTCAGATATGACAACTGCGTCTGACAATCCCTCTTAGTAGGGCTTTGTTCGTGCCGTGTGCGTTGGGCGCTTTCCTCGGGGGCTCCCAGGGGAGGGTAGGTATGCCCCCGCCTGGTTACACACAACGTTCGTAAACAGGCGGCAGCCTAGGGCCAGCGGGGTTCGGGGCAGCACCCCAATTTTTTTGCGGGGGCAGTTTTTTCTATTTTTAGCGGATTTTTCTATTTTTAGCAGTTTTGTAAATTAATATCGGATTAAGGGATTAGAGTTTTAGTATCTACGGAATACCTAAAAACATTGTATATATATTGTATGGTGAATGGTGAAATTCAATATAATGAATATAAGAAAGGTTTTCCCGATTGAGGGTTTCCGGTATAAAATCTTTGTTTACTCTGTGTATGAGCCATTGATTAAATTCTGTTTTTCTTAAGAATATATATGCATTGCCTTACTTCATAGGTTTAAAACTTACATGTTGTATCAGAGCTCGTTTTTGGCTTCAGAGGGACACCTTTGTTGTTGAGGGTTTGGCTCGGTCTTGATAGATCAAGTTTGTCTTGGGTCTATGATAAAACTAGGTTTAGTGAGAGCTTTTGCAGTGGAGATTCAAGTATATAAAGAGGAATGGCAAGCTCATCTAGAATCGAGATAGAGAATTTCAATGGTAAAAACTTTGAGCTATGGAAGCTCAAGATGGAGGACCTTCTTGTAGACAAAGAACAATGGATCATTGTGGATCCTGGTACATAGCCTACTGGTACACCGTCTACTAGCACACAGGATACTGGTACACAACCTACTAGTACACAAACTACTAGTACACTAGCTACTGGTATGTCGAAGGAATATTGGGAAAAGTTGGACAGAAGAGCAAGGAGTACTATTCGACTCTGCCTGACAGATTCGGTGTTGTTGAATGTCTCAGGAGAATCTACAACCAAGGAACTATGGGATAAGTTTGGGAATTTGTATCAATCAAAGTCCCTGGTAAACAAGTTGTTTCTTCGAAAGAAGTTGTATCATCTTAGGATGGAAGATGGAGATTTTGTCACAAAACATCTAAATGCCTTTAATACTCTGGTAAGTCAACTTGGCTCTGTTAATATTACAATTGTAGAAGAAGATAAGTGTATTACTTTGTTATGTTCTTTGCTAGACTCTTGGGATAATCTAGTTGTAGTAATAGGTAGTACCACTCAATCTACATTGAAGTATGAGGATGTAGTTGCATCCTTGTTATCTGAAGAGATGAGGAGAAAAAGCATGGATGGACACAACACAAATGCTTTATTTGTAAGAGGGTGTACCCAAGACAGGAACCCCGGTAAGCCTTCGGGGTGGAGATCTAAATCTACATGTAGATCTAAGTTTTCAGGAAAATCTTTGAGGAAATGTTGGAAGTGTGGTAAAACAGGGCATTATAAGAAAGATTGCAAGTCTAAGAAGGTTGAAAAACCAAAGGGATATGATAGTACCTCTTCCACAAAGGCGAAAACCTCCACTGAAGAAGGAGATGTTGTTTACCTAGCATCTACAAGTACACATGCAAACCACGATGTATGTTTGATTGAATTAGGTGCATCATACCATATGACTCCTCACAGGGAGTGGTTCTCTGAATATGAAAAATATGATGGTGGTGATGTATTCCTATGACATGACTCGACAACAAAAATCTTGGCACGTGGAAGGGTTAAGTTGCTGCTAAAATATGGAAGG
>SNQJ01S0009567.1:0-12183 GCA_010110895.2 Picea sitchensis
AGTGGGTGCTAGAGAAACCAGGGAGTTGGTGCTTCCTTCTAGTAGGTGCTAGAGAAAACAAAGAGTTGGTGCTCTCAGCAAGTTGCAGCTTGCAAAACAGAGGTTGAAGCCTCATTATGAGTTGGTTCTCATAGGTATGATAATGTACATAATGTAAAGAATACTTATCATATAAAGAAGAGGAGGTTTTTACCCTTTATGGGTTTCCTCAGGAAATATTTGTCTCTGTGTATTCCTTATGTGAGAATGATGTTGAATGTTGTATTGCTTACTTCCCTGCATTATGGTGATTGTCATTGAGTGCTCTGTAAAGAATTTAAAATAAGCATAATTGTCTAAGCACAGTAACAAATGATTCACCCCACCCCCTCTCAGTTTTCCAACAATTCTTTCCATCGTGAGGGAAAGATATCACACAAAAAAAAGTGGACACAATAGCTTTCATGGAATAGACATAATCTCGCCCAAGGAGTAAAGAAAAATCCAAGGGGTCTCAGACTACCATGACATCAATAAAGACAATTTTCCCTCCCAAAGTTACCGAAAATTGAGGAAGGGTCCCTAAAGGTTGACTAGTTCTTCTGTTAAAAGCTAACATATTCTGTGTAACCGACGCAAGCTAAGGACAACCCAAAGCGTGCCAAGCAACATAGGACAAAATACTAACGAATGCACCTTCATCTATCAACGTTTGAGGAACGTCCCGACCACAAACCTGTACTGTAATCTGGAAAGGAATGTGAGAGGGAAGACGAGGTCCAGTTAGCGCACCCCAATAAAAAAGGATGGCCTCATTGCTTGGAGGGGGTTTCATGGGAGAAGGAGGGATGCCCCCCGACACGGTAGATTCTGTATCAACGAGAAAAACGTGGGCAATATCAGGTTTACTCTCTAGAGGGAGAGTAGGATTGACCGATGATGGGATCAGATTGACCACGCGGGCACTCTTCGGAGGAAGAGTGGGATTGACCGATGATGTAACTAGAGAAATCACTTTGGCACTGTTCAGATGAAGGGTGGGACTGACCAAAGAAGGGAATGGATCAACCACTTTGGCACTCGTCAAAGGAGGAGTGGGATCGACCGATGACAAAACCGGATTGACCACTTGGGTTTCATTCTCTAAGGGGAGAATGGGGTTGACGGGTGGAAACGGATCGATCATTTTGGTGTCACTCTCTAATGGGAGAGTGGGGTCGACCGTGGATGAAAATGGATCGACTACTTGGGTTACACTCTTTTGATGAAGAGTAGGGTTGATTGATGACAAAACTAGATCAACTACTTGGGCTTGTGGTTCAATCAAGGAGGAAACTAGATTGACCACCTGATCAACTGGACTGACCAGGGATGGAACCAGATTGACCAGTCCATCAACTAATGATGGGTTGGGGGAAAGATTACGATAACCTTTTGGAAGTTGAAGTTTTTCCAAAAGAGAAGAAGCCTCGTCCATGCGAGGAAAAAGCTAAGAATAACGATCACCTTTGCATAACATACAAGGAAATTTGACAGTTGTCTTCTTCTTACCAAACTTGGCATCACTATTTGACGAGGTATCACCGGCATGTCCAGCAGAGGCCGATGACGTGGAGGACCACATTTCTAAGACCTTGGGAATACCAGGGCAATCCCTTAGAAAGTGGTCACCCTTACAAAGACTGCAAGGGAATTTGGGTTTCAAATTCTTTATTTTACTCTTGTTGACCTCATCAACACTCCCAATACTATTAATAGTAGCTGGTTGCTTGGATCCAACATTTGATGTTGTTGGAGCCTTGGTCCTTTGCGAGTTCTTCTTCATCTTTTGATCAACCTGGCTACTTGCTTTAGAGATTTCACTAGACGAAGAAGGAGCAAGGGAAGGAGACTTAATGGGTGAAGAAGACGAAAGGTCGACATGAGGTTGTGTGGGTGGTGTACTAACATCTAAAGTATTAGGTGTAGTTGAAACATTAGGAGGATTCAAGATCACCGAAGTGGGGAACAACCAAATCGGTAATCCGATGGTGAGTCCCGGAAGACTTAGTGTAGCAATGTATGGAGGACCAAAGTTTCCAAACAAAGGAAAGGTATAAGGTTCCCCAGGAGAAGGGGTTCCTCCATTGGTACTCTCAGGATTTGATTCCATGAACACTGACTCGACCTAAGGTCCACTAAGTAACACAAACAACACACACTATGAACATGAGAAGCAAAAAATCAAACAAAGCTTCCCACAATGAAGCCACTAGTTGGTGATAAAATCCAACGTCGCGAGATCAAAATAGGAAGAGGCGGGGATATAGCGGGTGGATCAGTTATGTTGGCAACCTGCTTAACAGAATTACGCCTTGGTGCAAGCTTCCACGCAGTAATTGTGGATTTACCCTCCAAGGATCTTGAGTGAGTTTGACCAACGTCTGTTCCAGGTATAGTGAGACTTCCCTTCACCGTCACCTTGTGTGAGACCCTAAAGATTATGGCTACTAAGGTCACCAATTCACAGCTATCCCATGGGTGGGTACAATCGACAGTTTGATCTGAATGTATGGGCAGGATAACAAGTCTGAAATCAACTCGAGAGGCTCCCACACATAATCATGGGTATACCCTAAAGTGAGCCCCAATATACGATCCGACCACCACAAACAGTTGAACCACAGAGGGATAATCTCCGTAACTCACCCGAATGCGACCTTGTGCGTAACCCCTATGTGAGAGGGGGATCCCATAAAGCCTATACGACAACTGTATTTTCTCTCCCTATCGCAAGATGCTAAGTTTTCTTTATAGATTTGGAAAGTTGTCCTTTCAACCTATTCCAAAGCCCTACACCTTAAACTAATGTAGGTTTGCTAACAAAGATGTAAAAAGTCTGATAAATTTTAGTTAAGTGTTGATTTTAGTGGCTTTTGTTTACTCAGAGGTGTATGAGAGTGAAAACTGATGATATTATGACTCAGTTCCCAAAACATGCATAAGAAATGATAAGCAATATTTTCTTTCAATGAATGTCTAATTAAGGGAAGGAGACGAATTTTCCTTTCACTGTCAAACACTAAGATGAAATGACCTCATGCAATAGTCCTCAATAAGGAATCTAGTGCAATACTAAAATGTTTATATGTGACTGATAACTAGTAGATGTAAAGCGTCCTATGCTAATCGGACTTCAAGAGTTGTGAGATTTAAGCAATCTGGAAGCAAACTNAATGACCTCATGCAATAGTCCTCAATAAGGAATCTAGTGCAATACTAAAATGTTTATATGTGACTGATAACTAGTAGATGTAAAGCGTCCTATGCTAATCGGACTTCAAGAGTTGTGAGATTTAAGCAATCTGGAAGCAAACTTCACATAAACAAAAAGACACCCTTGTTGTGATAAAAAAAGAAACATAAATCCAAAAACTCAAAAGGAAGGAAAAAGAGCTTGGACAAGACGACTCAAATATCAGAAATAAAAGTACAAAAGACCTTTGAAACTCCTTACAAAGTTTTCACTCACTCAGATAAACGAGAAGAAAACGACAAATTGACTCCAAATCGTCAAGGACAAAGAGTTATTTCAAAGTAAGGAAAAATGTCAAAAAATCCAAACAAAAAAGGATGAATCCTTAGAAAACAGGGTTTTGAAGTCCAATACCAAGATGGACTAAGAGTATGAGACCCTGAGTAAATGAAAAAGGCAAAAATTGAACCCAGAAATTGAAAAACTAGAGGGTTTTTCACTGAAAATGGGGTAGCGCTCTGGTGTAAGGGGTAACAGAGCACTCCAACACTCTGTGTAAGACCACCAAGGAGTGTTGGCACTCTGATAGCAAGGGAAAGGGAGCGCTCTGCTGCAAAAGCTCAGAAAAATGCCCAGAAACTCAAAAAATCAAGGAAATTCAGTCAATCAGGGTGATCGTGATGACATAAAGAGGCAATCAAACAAATCTAAGAATCAAAGAGATAGTATGGAGAGGTTCAAATGAGTGGGAAAAGGGACAAAACAATATCTAGGAATGGAAACAAAAATCAGAGCTCCTCCCCAGTGGAGTCGCCAATTTTTGTTGTAGGTGAATCCCCTTGCAGACAAGTGGATTCCCTCTTGGTCTCTAGACTCCTAAGGCCAAGACATAAAAGTTCTTAACATGGACTTTGACTTCCTTTTAGATATAATTAAGCTAATAAATGAAAGAGAAGGAGAAATATATGTACCTTATTAGTGACGTTTGTCCTTGCAAAGTCCTGGCTGAGCTTCGATCCTGAGCTCCCTGATAGGTCCTGCAAAAGAAACAAAGGTACAGAAGACTTCCTACTCTACTGATATAAGCTCAACATAGATCCATCTACTGCAGACAAACTCATATGGAACAAGCATAAGTTTGAAATAAACATGCCAAGCATTGATTATTAATGAGAACAAGTAAAAGTATTTACAATCCTTTGAATGAAGGTGCAACAACTTCTTCCAGTTCTCCTTGTCCAACCCCTTTGCTCAATTAATCTCCACTGATTTCTTTGATGACATCTCACTCATGAGATCATAAGTTTGATGTAATTCTCAATCTCCATCCCCCTTTCACCATGAGAAGGCCTCCTTATATAACCTTGGAGAGGCCCAACCACTTGAGAGATCTTTGGGATAAGTTAAGGATTCCTCTCCTTCATTTGAGGGTCTTTCCTAAGATCATGCCTTGACCATCTATTCGAATCCAAACACCTTCAGGAATTGAGGGATTCTTCCCTGATTTGTCTCAACAAACCCAAAACTTGCTCAGAAAAGGGTAGCGCTCCCCCAAAAGGGTGCACAAGGCACTCAAACACTCCCCCAAAGAGGCTCAGGGAGCGCTGACACTCTCTGATAGTGGATAGGGGAGTGCTCCTCTCCAAAATCCATTTTTGAGTGGTTTTTCCAATGGAAAAAGGCTTGTACTTCTTGTCAACTGATTTCTCTTCTTCAAAACTAGTCTTCGAGGTGTCTTAAGTGTCCCTATGATGTCGTTAGAGGCACGACATAGGCAAGATGGCAATATGATGTTTGTGACACTTGCAACACTTGTGGTCAAGATGCAACACTTGCGGACAATATGCGACACTCACAACACTTGTAATGACGACACTTGCGACACTATCGAAGTGAGTAATTTTGAGGTGTAACAAACACCCCAAGAATTTTTATCAACAAAACAAAACTTTGGTTTTTTGCTCCAAGGTGGGTCTTGTTGTCGCAATTGGGATATTGCGAGATATGTTACCCAAACATGACAAAATTGAGGTTGGATCCAACCATGTGGAGGTTATTTGTAAAGGCATAGGTATATCTATGATCTCATTTGAGGGGTTTTTCTCTGACACATTTAATTTTGATAATCATAACTCATTTATCTTGAAACATGGTACTTTTGATGCCTTCTTTGGCACATACAATGGAGAAGATTGAGGTCGATAAGGCAGTGGTTACTCATGTGGGATCAAAATTTCCTTTGATTTAATTTGAGGGGGTTATCATTGTTGCTTCTTCTAGTGGTATTCATCCCATCGATACCTTGAAAGTGATTTTTTTGTCTCCTTCATTGGCTCATTCAACAAAGAAGGTTGTTGGTACTAAGAAGTTTCTGGATAGAGGGGATTTTGTTTGTGGTGATTCAATTGTGAAGGGTTTATGATTTGTTGGTATGTGTTTAGGCCTTGATTTTCTTTCTAGTGGTAAGTTTCCATAATTGAGGGATCTTTTGGTTTTGGGGTGATAACAGGAGGAGAAGGCATCCAAATATTATAAAGAAGAAGGTTTCAAGACTGAAAATGGTGGTGGGGAAGGATGTTAAGGTATAACACATTTTGGAGTGTAAAAACCCTTATAGGTTGCTTCTTTGGAAAAAGGATCTCTATAGAGTCCTTGTATGATTGGTTGAACATATTTTGGAGCCCGCTTATAAGATATGGCCCATCAATTAATCTATTGAGAAAAGGGTGGATTAGATTTTCATTTCACACTATAAAGGACGTCGAGCTAATTTTGGAGGGGATTTGGTTTTGGGGGATGACCTACTTATCACTAAATCCTAGGAATCCAATATTTTATCCTTAGATTGAAATGGCTACTAGGGTAGCCATTTGGGTAAAATTCCCAAGTTTACTTCTAAAATTGTGGATAATGGATTTTTTAGCCGAACTTGGTAATCATTTTGGCAAGACTATTAACGTTGATGACTCATTTAATAGGTTTCACAACCATTCTATTGCAAGGATTTTAGTGAATATTGATACTAGGGATGGATTGGCGGAGAGTGTGGATATCTAGGTTTAGGTGGAAATTAATCTCCAGATTCTATATTATCAAAATGTTCCTTTCCATTGTTCAAGGAATCACGAGCATGGTCACATTGATGTTGAACGTTCCTAATATTTTTTCATACAATATTGGAAGAAGAAGGATTCTCCTCTTGTCACTGAAAAAACTAAAGGGATTTTAAGGTAAGAGATAATTATGTTTAGAAKATTGTGCACACCAAGGTAAAATACCCAAGGCTGAACTAGTCCAAAACACAAAGGCTTCGAGCCCTTTAGTGGATTTGGATAGTGTTTTGGGACATTTGAGGAAAAGGCACCTTTAGTGCATTGAATCAACTGAACAACATCAACAAGCCATTGGAGACTCATCCTCTTGCTATCGAAAGGGAGTTCGTGGGCATTGTTGTCTTGGAAGAATGAATGTTATGCAAACAACAATATTGGTAAACCTCGCACCAATAATTATGCTAATAGTGTAGCAATTATTTTGGATAATAAGGAGAGTTGGCCTACTCTTTCTAAGGGGGTTAATGGTAATAAGAAGGCTAAGGGTGGTAAGAAAAATCCATTAGATCCTTCCATTAATCTCTTAGTGTCTGAGGGAAACTCAACACTACCTTCTTATAGTATTGTTACCAGTAATGATGTGGGTCTAACGAAGGAAGATGGGAGGAAGGCTTCTGATGGTGCTATCGATTTATTAATTGGTAGGGGGAAGGGGTTACTATCTCTTAAGGTCCAAACAATTGGACTATGCATATAATAGTGGATTTTCCAAGGTTTTAGGCATGGATAGGTACAAAGAGATGTGTATATGTTCTGTTGGTAGAAAGTCACGTCTACATCATGCACAAATGAAGGCAGTGATTGATGCATAACAAGGAAAACATGCCTTGATTACCAAGGTCCTTAGAGCTAAAAACTTCTCATTTGAAGTTACCTAATGTTAGTCCTCTCTTTGAACATAAGGGGATTGGGAAAGTAGACCAAAAGGTTGGCCTTTTGTATATTAATTGGGAAGGAGAAGCCTAACATCATTCTATTACATGAAACTATGAGTAGGGGGGAGACATTAGTAAATAATCTTTGGAAAGTTTTAAAAAATTGGAACTTTACTTATATGGATTATATAGGGCTTTTAGGGGGGTTGATTGTGGTTGGAACCCCTGTTTAAATATAAACAATTATTATGTTGTCTATTCAATCATATGCATTGAATTCATTAGCAAAGGACTTAGACAAGCCCTTTCTATGTTGAATGTGTGTAGTTTGTATGGTGAAAATCAAGCTTTTTGGGACATGTTCTTTTATCTATATGTGTTAAGGGAAGAAAATGTGATTATTGGGGGGACTTGAAGGAGGATGTTTGGGATGAGACAACTAGGGTGGATAGGTTGGATGATTATTTCATTCATCGATTTGAAGAATTGGATTTGATAGACGTGGAGTTGATTGCTCTTGGGCCCACCTAGAAGAATAAAAGAAAGAGTAGACACAACATCTCAAAACACCTTGATTGGCTCCTTATATCTAATTACATGTTACAATCAATGGATAAATATATATCTTGGTGGAAGCAGGAGGCATTTCTGATCATTGTCCAATTTCCCACAATTGGAGCTAAAAGACAAAAAAAACCAACAAGCCCATTTAATTTTAATCTAGATTGTCCATATGAAAAAGATTTCTATAACTTAGTAAAAAATATTTCTATAACTTAGTAAAAACTTTTTTAAATCATATGATGGTAATATTGGCCTATCTACTAGTAAATAATTTATGGCTTCTTTTTGAAATCATATGATGGTAATATTGGCCTATCTACTAGTGAATAATTTATGGCTTCTTTAAAGGTGGTTAAAGGAAAAGTGGTGGAATGAGCTAGAAAGAAACACATAAAAAGAACGTTGTTTAATTATTGTTGGAAAGGGAAGTAGAATGACATTTAAAAAAGCACCTAGGTTGAATTTTGAGATGGAAACACGATTTTCTTTCGTGAGTATGCTAGACATAGATAGAGTGTTAATGCAAATTTATGAGGAGGATCAAACCATTCAAGTTTTAGTACTTTAGTTGCATTAGTTGTCAATTACTCAAGAAGAATTATAGGAGCCTAACGGATATAATACGAAGTTATTAAAATTGTTTCTTATTTTCCACAACTTGCTTCATAGGGACACATCGCTAACAAATATGTCTTATTTAAAAAAAACAAAAGTCATAGCCCGGATGTTGCTAACAAAGATGTTTTCTTTTCAAAAATACAAAAGTCATAGCCCCGATGGCTATACCATTGAGTTTTATTTAGGTTTTATTTATTTTGAGACTATCTTCTTAGAGTTGATGAGGAGGTTTGATGTAGGAGAAAAGTATTGGAATCTTTTAATACAAATTTTATTTCCCTCATTCCAAAAGGTGGACAAGGCTGATACTTTTGGTTGATTTTATTCTCTAATTATGTTTATAAGATGAGTTTTGAAGTGGTGGCCATTCATCTTAAAATACTTCTCTCTAAGGTTATTTTAATACTTCTCTCTAATCTAAGGTAATTTAAAATGAGTAGTTTTTTGTTTTCTTAAGGAAATATTTATATATGAGGTTGTGGGTTCAACACAAGAGACACACTTAACGTACAGGAGGCTGGTAACAAAGACAGACTGTATAGCAGCCCAAGGTGTTTGGCAAGCTTGGCAGCAAGTTTCTTTTCTACCTAAGAGTAGAAGGAGGTACACTCTTCCCTATTGGCTTAATCCGAAGAAACGAGGGACCGATTCTGCTCCTACCTTAGCTGCTGATGGGTAAACAACTGAATATGATCCTACCGAATAACCTATGGAGAATCTCAAACTGGATAAAATATAATAAAATCTTTGTTATTGTTATGAGATTTGATCTTGCAAAAAATAATTATAGAGATGGCTTCATTTGAGATTATTGTTGATACATATTGGTTTCAATCTTTAAGTGGTGAACTTGACTATGGGATGTATGCCATCTATTAATTTTGTAGTTTTAATAAATGAAGCCACCTCTTGTTTTTTCGAACCTACTTGAGGATTGTGCAAAGGTTGTCTATTATACCCTTATTTGTTTCTATTAGTTGCAAGAGGTTTAGGTATACTTACAACATAAAGGGATGCGTCTATACAAGGTATCGAGGTAGGGGGTCTAGAATATATCACTCATTCAATCTTCATGGATGATATACTTTTATTTGCTCATGGATCTATGAGGGAAGCAAATATTTTCAAAGATACTTTCCAAATATGTTGCAAGACAATGAGGATGGAGGTAAATATGCTCAAATCCACTATTAGTTTCAATTACGTAAGTGAACTGGTGGTTTAGAGATTAAGTCGAGTATTTCAATTTAGGGTGGTGGATTTAGAAGCAAGATTGAAATATTTAGGATTCATCCTTAATCCCAATGGCTATGGTATCTGTAAAGCACCAAATGTGTTATAATAAGCATAAAAAAATGTTGCGGCAAATACCAGGGGAACAACAAAATATAGAGAATGACAACATCAACAAGGATACCTTTATTGATATAAATCCAAGTTCACGTGTCTCTTCGAGGGAGAAACCTCCACCAGATCAGAGCTCTATTATAATAATTCTCAACACAAGACTTTCTCATGCCTTCTACTCCTATTTATACTAATTTTATCTTCTAAATAACATTATAGAGGAAGATATTTCTAGAAGTAGAAGCTTCTACTAAGTCTTCTTACATTAGACTTGTTCACATTATTAAATAGGCCTTATTAACTAATTTCGACCTTTATTACATGGAAAATATATTATTCTACCTGTGTGAGGGGTTAGGGAGGTTAGGTCCCTAACAATATCAAGGACCGAGGTTGGTTGATAAGTAAAATTGAACACATAATTCACTTTTGGTGTCATTGTTGGTTGTCTATAGGAGGTAGGTTGGTTAGATGGTGCTTTCATAGATGTTTGGAATAATTACATCTCATAGTTGTGGTATGGACACATAAGATTGAAAGAGGAATGGAGTGAACTAATTTGGAATAGGAATAATTTAGGTGGATCTTACTATGCTAAACTAGGTTAAGAAGCCATAAAGGTTCTTGTAGAGAGGGTAGGTTGTTGTTGGTGGTCAAAGATCGAGAAATTGAGAGATCCTAAGCAGACAATAGTTTTAATGTCACTAGCTCTGATGGATAGGGCACCTACTTGGGATATACTTCAAAAGAAGAATAAACATAGACATGGTATTTGTTAT
This sequence comes from Picea sitchensis, assembly GCA_010110895.2. NCBI lineage: Eukaryota > Viridiplantae > Streptophyta > Pinopsida > Pinales > Pinaceae > Picea > Picea sitchensis. Next base: position 10,511 of record SNQJ01S0009567.1, read on the forward strand.
TTGTGCAAAAAACTAGATGAAAATGTTTTACATTTGTTTTCTTTGTGCCCTTTTACAATACAAGTTTGGAAAGCTATAAGTCAGTGGGTTGGTGTTAACAATGGGTGGAATGGGGGTTCCATTAAGGAAAGTCTCAAGCAATGTTTTGAGAGGCAAGATATAAAGAATTTCCTTGTTGTTCCTTTGCTTATTTTTTGGGGCATTTGGCTGGCTCACAATTCAAGTCTTTTTGTGGATAGACCATTACAAACCTTCCAAGTCTCCACACAAATTTGTGCCATTTCTCAACATTATAGATAAAAAGGGAAAGTCTAAAAAAATAGACAAATTAATGAAGTTGTAGTGGATAGGAATTGTTCTTGGGGATTTTTTGATGGAGCCTGCCAAGGTGCTAAGGGTACATGTGTTATTTGGGATGTTTGTATTTGTAGGAGTAACACTTTATTCATTTTTTTCCCCATGTGGGACATGGTACAAACAACTAAGTTTATCTCTTCTTAGCTCATAGAGCTATTTTAAAGATAACCACATATAAGAAGCTTTCTCCTTTACGGGTATCTCGAGACTCTTTGTTGGTGGTTAACTAGATGAGAGATGAACATGTCATACATAACATAACTCTCCAAGCTTTAGCTTCATAAATTAATACAATATCACAATAGTTCATTCAAATCTCCTTTTCACATGTTTATAGAGAGTTAAGTAGTATAACAAATTCATTATCCAAACAAGGTTTAAATAACTCTATTTTGATAGTCTTTTAACTTNAAGCTTTAGCTTCATAAATTAATACAATATCACAATAGTTCATTCAAATCTCCTTTTCACATGTTTATAGAGAGTTAAGTAGTATAACAAATTCATTATCCAAACAAGGTTTAAATAACTCTATTTTGATAGTCTTTTAACTTCATATATATTCTAGATAATTCGGATAATAATGCTTGATATATTGATATCAAGATTTATTTGTAAAAATGCTCTAAGTACTTTAATAATGTATTTTTCATTCTACTAATGAATAAAAAATACAGTTTTTTTTTTTTTTATTAAAATTTTTTATTGCATGAAATAATTTTGATAAATCTTATTTTAAAATTGAGTTATGAAATATATATATTGAAATTGAGTTATGAAGTATATACATTGGTTTTGAAATTAAAAAGATATAAAATATATAAAATTGAGTTATGAAATATATATATTGAAATTGAGTTATGAAGTATAGATATTGGTTTTAAAATTAAAAAGATATAAAATATATAAAATAATAGTTTGATTGCATAAATTTCTAAACATATTTAGAAAATATAAAGTGAAATCCTTGTTTGATTATGAACTTGTAATTTCCCATTTTGACAACATGGAATTTTGACAACATAGAATGGGTTTGAAGTAATTTAAAAAATATATATATATATATATATATCTTTATGTTTATATGGCACAATTCATTAACTTTAAATTTTATTTAGCTTTTCTTTTTATGTTTATATGACAAAATTAATTAACTTTAAATTTTATTTATTTTTTTTGTCTCTCCAAAAAAATAAAATATACATCTTTATATTTATATGTAATTAAAAAAAATATATACATTTTTATATTTATATGGTACAATTCATTAAGGTTGAATTTTATTTAGTTTTTCTTTTTATATTTATATGACAAAA
>SNQJ01S0009567.1:21232-42939 GCA_010110895.2 Picea sitchensis
CACATCCCTAACTTCCTCCAAGAATCTGGCCTCCAAAAATGCCCAATATCCCCCAAAAATGGAGAAAATCAATTAATAATAGGCATATTTATCAATAAAAACCAATTACTATATATAAAAACCCAAAATAGTCAAAAATCGGGCGCAGCCCCCGATGGGCGCGCCCCTGGTCATATAAATAGGCCCATGTGGCCACGCGCCTTACGCGCTGGCCCCTGCATATTGGCCTCGGCTCCTGGTTCTTTGGCACTGTCATAGGCCCATGGGCCAATTTGTTCCAACAACCCCGCGCCCTCGTCGGTGCAGCTCCGGGTCCTGTGGGATCCGCATGGGATCACGGGCTAACCACCACCCATAATCTCGCGCTCCGTTTTTATTCTGCGCCCGTGGTCCGATTGAACGGTCATATCATTTACGTCGAGGGCTGGGGCTAGGCCCCAACCCTTTGCCCCGCCGGTTAAACCATGTATTAAATACAAATAAATAAATTGTCGTTTTAATAACAAGTTCCACCGGCCGGCGGCCTGGCTAGCCCGGCTTTCCCAGTCCATACGTCCACCCGAGGTCCCGGGTTCGATCCCCCCGGCGACGACCAAAACAATTTTACAAAGAACCTTTAAACCAATGACGGGGTGCCACGTGGCAGACCGTGACTGGGCCACGTGGCGCCCTTACCAACCAATCACAACCTGACACGTGTCAGCATCTGATTCGCCCACGTGTGTGCCACATCAGCCTGTCCGTACTACCACGTCGTCGACCGTACTACCACCTGTCATCCCACGTGTATGTCCCGTCAGCGTGCCACATCATCCAATGACATCAGCCTGCCACGTGTCACCCTGTCAGTGGTGACATGTGTCACCTCAATACTGGTCCAACTGTAAGCCAAATCGGCCAAATCCGCCTGCCACGTGTTGCCTCCCGGTGCTGCCACGTGTCGTCATCCCAGGCTGCCACATGTCACAATCTGATACCACCACGTCAGCTGTACGGACATGCCACGTGGACTGTACGGATTGTACAGTCATCCCCTTTTTTCCCTGTTTGACTTTTCGGACAGAACGCGATATCTTCTCCATACGGACTCCGTTTGACAAAGTAAATATACCACCAGAATCAGGAAGACGAGACAGACGCAATGGCACAGGTTTCGTCGCATTCCGAACACTTTCATTTTTGAGCATTTTTCAAGCCCTATCAGGCTTCTGGATCCGATTTCAGATCAGCAAATTCCAAGGGACAAATGAGGGGAAAATTAATACATGCCAATAGAGATGTCCAAAAAAGTGTACAATGAGATGGTAAAAGAAATGAATATAATGCATCACACGAGGAGTCATTCCAATAACACTGTGCATCAGAGGTATGTAATTATTCATTTATTATTTTATGTACATCGAATTCAATTATCGCATCAAATACTAATTTTCTATTGTTTTGTTGCATAAATGAAAAAAATGGAACCCATTCAACACATAAGACACGACGACAAGGAATAAAAGGGTTGATCACAAAGTTTGTGAGTACTTAGATTTTCGATCTTACTTAATATTTCATATTTGTTGTGATCTTTATATTTAAATGATTAATTTACACTCATCCATGGATGTCTTCTAATAGGTGCTAACATACAAAGAAGATCCAACTGAAGAATTGATCAACATTGGGTTAAGTATGGGTTGTGAGTACATGTTTAAGTATCAAGGTTTAATTGAACAATTTGTAAGTAGCTATGTTGTTTAACTTCCCTTGGTTTATAATTAATGGACCAACATGAAATCTTTGTATTAATTATATCGATTGTGCTTTGTCATGGAGTATTAAACATACATGAAACAAAGTATGCAGTGCAACCAACATAAGTGATTTTGAGAGACGACATGTAGCATGGCATTAAAGAATGTGTAGTGTATTGTTTATGAAACACTCACTTATATGGTACATTTTTTTATTTACGCAATCATATATTTTCTACTATATAAATATAGATATACTTATTACACTTTATTTCTATGCTTGTATATGGAACATGAAGAGGTGGAACATCGAAAATAAGTTGATCAATAAAACATTAGTTTAAATAAACAAAGTACAATATTGATCTACAAGGATCTTGGTGGCCACCCACCTATTCCAACTAGCTCAAAATAGTTTTTTGGCAACTTACTATTTTTAGCAGTTTTTCAGGTCCCAAACTTTCGGGGTCATTTTGAGGGCCTAAACGATGCTTTTTCACGATCGGGCACCTCAATCTCAATGCTAGACAAAGGCTTTGATTGAGGATGTGAAATGAATCTCCTCATCAATACCTTTCCAACGATATATCATGCGCCCCAAACGAAGATCGTATGCTAAAGTTACACCCCTGTGAAGTTGATACACCAAACACCCCAAAACTGTTGGATTTTCATCTTTCGGGGTTAGGGTTTTTGATTTTATTTATGTTAAAAATGCCTCTAGAGCCTCTTTGTAAACATCACCATATTCTTGTGAATGAGTGTAGCTATCACATCTCTTCTCAGAGATACGTTGCCACCATTCTAGTGAGTCTTTCACTTTGTATTTCTACAGTTTTGTACATTTTTCTCATTAATAGAAATTGTGTATTACTGCATCTCTGTGTTTATTGCAATACTTTTGTGTATCTCTCAATATATCTGTATATTTCATTGTTATATCTCTTCCTTCATTTCATTATAAAAAATAATCTAGATCAGTGGTATAAGAGTTGGATGCTCTTAATCGTTTTTCAGTGCATGTCCCTGACGAGGTCCGAGTATAAAAAGTTGTGTCTCGAGCTTATCTCTCTTAACTACAATCACTCTCGCATGCTCAAGAAACCCTCCATTGTGGAAGAAAAGAAAGATGACATAGCAGAAGATTTTATTAATCTGTTTCTTGAGCAAGCTCTCACGCAACAGAGGGATGAAATGATGGAGAATTTTACCCACATCCTTCAACGCTTGTCGATAACAGCAGGTGTGTCTTCATCAAGCGACCACTTTGGAGGCACCTCTCCTTTCAAGGTATAAGTTAATTTTGATATTCCCATATTTGAAGGTCAGATAGATGAGGATGCCCTAGAAAAATGGTTAAATATGCTAGAATGTTATTTCTATGTTCATGATTTTTTCGACGAGGAAAATATCACCTTCACACTCCTTAAGTCTCTCCCCCATGTCAAACATTGGTGGGAAACTTACTGGGAGTAAATCTCCACAGAGGATTCTAGAATATATGGGGTCGATCCCACTTGGCATTTTCTTTTGGATGTGATCAAGGAACAATATTACCATGTTGGTAACTATGATGACTAGTACATGAGATGGATCGCACTGCAACAAGAGAGGGGCCAAACGATGTCGGAGTTCACAAATACTTTCCATACCTTACGTAACAATTTGGGTATCAAAGACTCTAAGAGGAATTTGGTTCTGAAATACCATAGGGCTCTGCATAGGTACATCCAAACCGAAATGGATTTTATGAACATCTCATCACTGAGAGTTGCCTATCGATATGCTGTCAAAATCGAGCATAAATTTAGGCACCAGAACAAACAGAAATTTGGGTCTACAAATCCGCAACAAAAAAAGTATGGTAAAGACGACCCTAACAACCAACCTCCAGAAAACCATTCCAACCTATAGGAAAAGAAGGGTAACAAAAATACGAGGAAGGACACTGGAAAGTGGTGCGATTTCCACAAAATCCCTTGGCACAACACTGATGAATGTGGCTCAAAACAATCATTGGTGGTCGAGATCAAAGAAAAGGAGTCTAACCCTGATTCGAAATCTGATTCAGAAAATAATGGGAGAAGATAGATCATCGATGCAGACCTCACTGCTATTGTCGCAACTGCAACAATTCAACCAACAGATCCCGAAGAGGAAGAGTGGATTTTTCATTCATAGATGTGGGTGAAGGGGACCCCACTACATTTTATTGTTGATAGCGGAAGCTGGAAGAACCTCATCTCAACAAAGGTCGTAAAACAGTTGGGATTGTCGACAACTCCACACCCACAAGCATACAACATCGGGTGACTTCGCTAGGGATGAGATATTTGTGTCTTCCAGCAATGTCGCTTGCCATACAGTATCAATCCCTTCAAGGATGAGGTATTATGTGATGTTACCCCGCTGGATGTCTGTGATGTTCTTTTGGGCCAGCCGTATATGTGGAAGTGTCATGCTATTTATGGGTCTCGACTTCGTAGTGTCATTGTTACTCTGGGGGGTCATCTATACATGATACTAGAGATAGTTCTGACTATTGTGCCACCTAAATAGTGCCACAAGGTAATATCTCATACTGCAACATTCATCTTCTTCACAATTTGTTCAAAAGGCGAACATAAGGACATTATAACCACTGCAGCCTTAGCCCATGCACCTTCTATCCAACAGATGTAGGTCGACAAGATTGAAACAAAGAGCAAATATTCATTCTACACATAGTCATCTCATGTAGCCAGACTGGTTAAAAATATCCAACCCTTCAAACATCAAGTTCTTGACAACCTTCTACAAGCCAGGCAACACAACTTCTCCAACAAGGCAAACAGTTCACCAAGATTCAGATTCAACAAACATTTTCCCCTCTCCCATGGAAACTCAATGCAATGGAGCCCATTTATTCCTAAGGAGGGAGGAGTGATCCAGGAGAATCTTGGTGGCCACCCACGTATTCCAATTGGCTCAAAACAAATTTTTGGAAACTTACTATTTTTAGTAGTTTTTCGAGTCCCAAAATTTCGGGGCCATTTTGAGGGCTATTGGTTGATATTGTTTTTCTTCATTCCTTTGTAGGAGGACAACAACAATAATGTTATCACATGCAAAGGAGAAGATAAGAAATTCCTTAGAATAATCTGGGCTTGCCAACATTAGTGCTTCTCCCAAAGCTTTATTTATTTGATCAAATGAGTATCTAACTTCTGGGGACCACTTAACCTCATTGTCATTTTTAAAGATATCAGTCAAATTTTTTACCACTTCAACAAAATTAGGTATGCATCTTCCCAAAAAGTTAATTTTTCCAATAAAGGACTGTTTCTCCTTCTTATTCCTTGATAAAATGATAATTTTAATCGCTTCAATGCATTGAGGATCAATCTTGACTCCATCCTTTGATACAATGTGACCAAGTAACTTTCCTTCCTACATAGAGAAATTTGATTTTTTAGGATTTAGTGACAAACCATATTTTCTACATTTAATGAAAGTATGCTCAAGATGTTTCAAATGATCTTCATCTGATTTAGAAAAAACAGTAAGATCATCTAAATAAATCATAACAAATTTTTCCTTTTCTCCCACAAATGTTATGTCCATTTCCCTGTAAAATGTTGCTCATGCATTCATTATTCCAAAGGAAATTTTGTCGTACATGAAGGTTCCCCATGGTGTGGTAAATGCAGTTAGATCTCTATCTTTTTCATGTACAACAATCTAGTTATAACCTGAAAATCCATCAATCATTGAAATTCTATTAGAACCAACTATTTTTTGCAAAAATGGTCCATTTTAGGCAGAGGACAATTATCCTTTAATGAAGACTTATTGAGGTTTCTAAAATCAACACAAAGTATAATTTCACCATTATTTTTCCTAAGAGATACTAAATTTGCAACCCATGAAGAGTATCTCGAGGGAACTATAATTTTTGCATCCAATAACTTTTTTAGCTACTTTTTAATAACTGGGAATAAGATAGGATTTACCTGTCTTAATTTATGCCTGAATGCTTTACATCCTACATTCATTAGAAGTCCGTGTTCAATAATGTCTGTGTCATAGGTCTTTAGATAATCATAAGACCAAGAAAATATTTCAGTAAATTCTTTGAATAAATCAATATACTTGACCTTTTGATTAGCATGTAGAAATTTTGAAAGTTTGATATGCCTTGGTTCTTGATCAATCCCAATATTGTGATCTTCTACTTCTTCTTTTTGAGGATGAACCATTGGTTTTACAAAAACACCATATTTATCAAAGAGCTTCCCCAGAGGCACCAATCCTTTTGGAATTTGATTATTTCTTAACACCATCATTTTATGGTTAGCAATCATATATTGTAATTTAGGAGTTGGATGACTATTTTGATTAATTTGTTCATTAGTTTGGTCATCTTCCTTATCAATATGAGTTGTTGAAAATTCATTAATCATTTCCAAAAACTTTTTAATATGTTGGTCATCTTCAAACACTTGCCAATGTTTGACATTTTCAGGTATTGAAGGTTTGTATTTCATTTCAACTTCGTATTTAAGATTTGGCACTTCACGAGGTCTAAACGTGATTGCTCCTACAACTAACAAATCTGCTTGTTTATTTTCTTGTCTGGGAATTGCATGAATATTAAAGGTCAAAAAGAAATTCTCAATTAAGTCCCAAGCATAATTTCTATAGGATCTCATCCTATGATGTTTATCTTGATAAACTTTCCTTATTTGTTTAACAATTAATTATGCATCCCCATAGACAATAAGATTTTTTATTTTCATTTTCCTAGCAACTTTTAAACCTAGCATTAAAGCTTCATATTCACAGACATTATTTGAGGAATCTATTTCAAATTGTAATCTAAAATAAAATGGAAAGAGTTTGTGAGAAAGTGAGATTAGAAGAATATTTATTCCATCACCCTCCCAAGAGGAATCTCCATCAAAGTACATTTTCCACATTCCCACTTTAGGCTTATTTTCATTCAAAGAAATACTTACATTTTTTGTACAATTTTCTGGTTCATCATTTACATATAAAATAAAACATCCCAAATCTTGTTATTTTGAATAAACATGATAATTATTAGGGTGATTAGGATCACTGACAGTGTAAGCAAGTTTGGTTTCCCTATAAAGTCTCCTAGTCTCTCCACTAAAAACTGGGATTGTGGCATAAGTCATGTCCATTTGCAACGAGCCTCCTAGTTTACAAGCACATCTGCCACAACTATATCCATCAAAACACTTTTTACAGGTATTTGGGCTAAGTGAATTACCAGATCTTTAATCACCGCTAAACATCTAACTTTTCTTGCATCAAAGAAATACAAGTCATGGTATGGTCTTTTGATTTGTAATCCTAACTTCTCCGTAATGATTTTTGGCATTAGATTGTGAGAAGCTCTTGAATCTAGCCTGAAATTGTGTAAACGATGTTTATGGATTGTTAAAGAGATATAAAATGGGGCTATCAGTTCTCCTCTTTCCCCAATATGAGGACCAAACATCACAATAGGCAATTCATCTTGCAAGTTTAAGGTGTCTAGTTGTGTTGTTGCAATAGCACAGTCAATCATTTTCATTACTTGTTTTCTGTAAACTTGATTTTTTGCAATTTCTAACAAAGGGATAGGGATTCTAATCTTATTAAGCTCACGTTCTAAATTAAAAGAATTGCTTACTTTTTAGGTTTCTTTATGTTCAATATATGTTTTCTTTGTAGGTTGTTAACCATATTTTTGTTTTGCAAGTGTAATTTATTTCCCTTTGTCTTTGTTTTGTGTTTTTACTGGTTGACCTTGATTATTCATTTTGGTTGTATTTACATTGGTTTTCATTCTAAGGTCATATTTTCTATGCAATTAAGCCTGTAATGAATATGAGAAGGATTTATATTGAGATGATGATGAATCCAATTTTTTTTTTTTTTGTCATCTTCATTGAAGTATGAATTAAAAATTAAATATTTTTCATATTCATCTTGGGTCACATACACTTCGAAAGGATCACCTTCCATCATATTAATTTCCTCATCAATATCCTCAATCTAATCTTCTTCAAAATATTCAACCCTATTTTCATTTTTATAGATGCTTGTATTACTTGATCTTTGTTTCTTCTTTCTCTCTGTAAAAATTGGGGAGGATTAAAAGGCCTCCTAAACTGATTTTAGTTTCTAATGTCAGACCTTCTTCTCTCTGTTTCCATCCTAGCTAGTTTATTTTATAGATATTTAATAATTCTGTACATTTCTTAAATTTTATCCTCTTGATTTTTGTTAGTACCAGATGTACCAACTTGTTATTTTAGTTTTCTTCTTTCTCTTTCTCCTGATTCATTTATAATCCTAGATTTACCCGATGAAATCACATTGGATTCAATTTCTATTGCATCATCTTGCATAGTACTTAAGGTGGTGATCTTGTTTCTCTAAGCAATAAGGAAAAGTTAGGATCAAAAGATCCAGTAAAAGTAACTTTTGTTTTTGGTTGTGATGGTTTGACATCTGCATGGATTTTATTATAAAGTTTATTAAATCTCTTGATGAAATTTAAGATAGATTCATTTTGTTTATTTTTAAGATTCCCAAACTCAGTCAAAAAATATAAATGATCTTATTTTCACCCCATTGTCTGAGGAAATAAGATTCTAGTGCATCCCAAGAATTATTGGAATTAGGGGGTAATCCCTTAAACCATGTTCTCACTTCACCTTCAATTGTCTGAATAAATATCCTCATGTATACGTCTTCATGTTCTAAACCTTGATTATCGGTGAAATAATAAAATGTTGCTAAATGTTCAAGGGTTGTGGTCTCATCCTCCCCATTAAATCTAAGCAGCGACTTTAGATAATTATCAGGAAAACCATGAAGATTTGTTCGGAGATTCAAAGGAGCATATCTAGCAACATCTTTATTGAAAACTCTTGGTGGTGGTGGAGGAGGAGGAGGTGGTACTTGTTGTGGGATTTTCCCTGCCATAGTTAGGTAATCAAGTAATAGATGAGAATTCTCAGGATTAAGGGGTTGATATAAGTCATAAAATATTCTTCTTCTTCAAGAGTGTTTTCTAAAAACAAAGTTTGAGGGATTTCTAAAATTTACCTTTTAGGACTTAGGAAGGAAAACCTTGGGGATGTAGACCAAACAAGGAACTTTTCAAGAGATTCCTTTGGGGAAAGGTTGGGAGAATTCTCAAGTGATTATTTAGGGGGAAAAGGAGAATCTTTGGTGGAATGTATTTGAGAAACTATAGTAGAGTCTTTAATAGAAAGGTCAATATAAATTTTAGGGAAAAATTGGATGGATTCTGCTCTAGAGACTGTCAAGAGTGGTTTTAGGGAACTTGGAAGAGGTTTTTTGGGAGATGAAAGAAGAGATGGGTTGGAAGGGTCTGAAGGGTTTATAGGAGTTTTTCTTATGGAATCCTTTAGATCAATAGGATATTTTCCTTTTGATTTAGGAACAGTAGAAGATGAAGGTTTAGAGGTAGGGGATATGGTAGGAGGAGTTGTGGGTGTACGTTTTGGATTTTTCTTAGACAATGGTTTTTCAAGATTAGCTGTTGGAGTTGTCTTCTTAAGATATAGGTGAGCCCTATTGTTTTTCCCTTCTGATGCCAGGATTGAAAATGTGGATTCAATAGGTCAACGATTTTATCCTTCCTACCTCTTAGTTCACTAACAATGATTAGGTTTTATTGTCGTCTTTCCCAGGGAAAAATAGATTTCTTTAATTTGGTCCCCGACAACAGTGCCAAAATAATGTTTTAACCCTTGAGATTTTTTTGGCTAGGAAACTATGCCAAGGAATCCATAAGATTGATTGATTTGTTTTTAAGTAGATTTCTCCTAAAATAGAGTGTTTTTGTTGCTAATTTAGGCTTGTATCTTTGTTCTTTAAATATTTAAAGATTTAAGATTAGAAGGAAAATTGTTTTATGTTCCAGACAATTAGGGATTTAGAAGATGAAAGAAGATTTTAAAAAAAACGAAACTGGAAATTAAAATAATGTATCCTCTAATAAAATTACTTAACTTTTAGCAAGAACAAATGATGTTTGATTATGTATCTTACACCAAAATATAGTTTGAACAAAAGGAATATTTATTTTCAATTCAAAAGAAACAATAAAATGTAAGCACATGTCTTCTTTATACTCACAGTATATTTGAAGAAATATGTAACTTTTAATGATACATTTGTAGCCTTATGATGGTAGTTGTTGTACTAAGTCATCACAATAATGGCAATAGATACATTTAAGAAGAATCTAAGAGCGTGAAACTAACATAAGGAAAGAGATCACATTGACTGACACGTGGAAGTTTGAATCTTAAAAACTATATGATTTTATTAAAAACTTAAGTTCGGACAAAAAAGCTCCCTTTACATTGAGTTCTCATGAACATTTATACAAGTTAGGTTTGTTTCAACTCTCGATGCATCTGACAAAATCTCATATAAATCCTTAAATTGTGAATAAATCAAATCTAACGACTAGGATTTCATTATTACCTCTTCCTTAGTTGATGCCCCTAACAAGGAAATATATTTGGAAATACAAGGCACCAAGAATTTCATTGCACTGACCAATGAGCCAACAATTGGTCAAGGATATCTACTTTCATCATTCGATATCACCTCCTCCACTCATGAATGTGATCAAAGATGTGGGTGGATGTACTTTGTCAAAGTGATGTTAACAACTCTGTCCTGATCTCGTGACATATTGGTAGCCAGAAATGTGTTAAGAAGGCCATTGCCAAGGATGGAAAATTATTATGCAAGGCCCATGGTAACTAAATGTACCACTTTGTTGCAACCCATGTCATGGTTTGGTATAAAATTCTCCGTCTAATACTATCATCCATCGAGGATTTTGAGGGGCACCAAAGATGGAAAGTAACAATGTGATTCGATGAGTCTTCTCCAGACTTACCTTCAAACTTAGGAATGTTAAAATGCAATTTGGCCAGGATAAGAGGCTATTTGGAATTATGGTGCATCAAGTTATTAGTTAACTTAGACAAATCTAATATATTTAAAGTTTCCAAGAATGGAAACTCAACGGTGTAAATGCACCCATTATTCCCAAAGAACTAGTTTTAAGTCATGTCACCATTCATAAAACTGCCACATGTGTTTCCACCACTAGGGGGGAATATGACTACATTTGATAACTATGGTTTTCTAATACTAGACACTATTATGCTCCTTGAAGGAATTCTATAATATGGAATGGACCTACTCCTTATCGAGGGTACAAACCTAGGGAGGTGTCCACCCCAAAATAGAATGTTGAAGATGGGGCAATATTGCTACCCACCATTGTGTTGTAATGTGTTTTTGTAGCTTTGATATGACACGAATTTTCTTTCTTTATCCCAAGTTGAAGGTAACCCCATCTTCACTAAATTCTCAAATTTATTAGAAATAGATTCCACATTTATTTTCAATGTTATTCATTCATTTTGAGCTTGATGTATTGGGTTCCCTTTTGTGAAAATTCTCTTAGTTTCCATCACCGTTGTTGTTCTATCTATAACACCTTTGCTTGACAATGTCTCTCTAGAGTTGGAATTTAGGAACTTTATGATTTGAGTGGAAACTTGGGGTCTTGTTCCTAATTCATGAAATGATTTCTAGATTACATCATCTTCTTCATCTAACATTAACATTTCATCATCTATGATTTTGAAATAATCCCAAATCGTGGCTACTTCACTGATGATTTCATCTCAGGTGAAATGTTTGGCTCCTACCTAATATGGTTCACCTAAAAGTTTAGTCTTCATCTATTCCATATTAGTTAACATCTTAGCCTTTAGTTTCTATTATTATGTAAGATTTTTGTCTTTATCTTCGATTTCTTCCTTTTTCTCTGAGATTGTTTTCTTTAAGCTTTCAATTTCAACACCTTTCAGGTTCATATATGCTAATTCCCTTGACAATCCAGTTGTTGGATCTAATGTATTTGTTGCTTAAAGAGAAGAACACACCCATTTTAGACTTTCAATCTATTTTTCATATATCTCAATCTGCTCTCCCATCTCTACCATTTTCTTCATAAGTTGATCTTTTTCTTCCTAGATTGTTTGTCGTTATGGGGTCTGTACATGGTCAATTCCAAGGATTTTAAGCTTTTTCTTCAGAACTTAGATTTCTTTGTCCTTTGATTTTATGAGTGCTTGTATGGATGCATCATCTTTTGGATTAGCTCATAGTTCTATTATCCATTTATGTAGCTCCTCCACTCTTATCTATCTAGTCCTAGTAGCCAATTTTTCCTTATTTAACCGAGTCACAAGCTTATCATTTATGGATTGAAGTTCCTTCATTCCAATATTAACTATCATGGAATCTCTATTTATTATTTCTACAGTTTTCCTATGCAAATTAAATTTATCCAATGGATGAACAACACTTAAATCAATAGAGATGTTTGTTACTTTCTTCTACTTCTTTGGCTCCATGACTGCTATATTCAACCTTCCCTTCTCATAATCTACAACTGAGATCATTCTAGTTTGATATGCATCCTGGTCATAAACTTTGGGAATCATACACTTTTTAATGCTTACACCTGCCTTTTTTATTTCCATAAACTGATGAACATGTTGTACCTGCTTTGATTGATCAATAGTCCCTGACTCTATTTCATTTTGACTTCCCACACTTTTGAGATTTTATGATGATGTTATTTCTATGGTCACAACAGGGCCCTTTTTCTTTGGCATTATTTCTTCAGGAAATTATGGATCTCCTTCTTCTTCAAGTACGTCTAGTTTATTCTTTTTGGCTAATCCTTCTTCCCTTGTCTTTGAATTCTTTGAGGTAGACTCTAAAGTTTTACTTGTGTATGGATTCTCAAATTGTTGTGGTGTTTGTGTGATTGGAGACTGATCATACTGATCAGATGCTTTACCATGGATTTGTAGAATGTTATGCACATCTTGCCAACTATCCTAATTTGCCAATATCTTCAATTTCTCTTTTTGCTAATGTTGATAAGCAATCTGCCCATGTGATATTCTTTTTTTAGAAATTATGACATGAGGGTCATAATTCCATGGTTCTCCCTGTTGAAATCCCAGAGTTGAAAGCAACTTTGTTGTCACCTGCAGTGTTGATCTAGTATTGACAATAAAAGGACCTACCTCCTTCTTTAATTTGAAAGTTACCTTATATTTATTTGGCACAAAATGAATTTCATTTGAGTTCAATCTTTGCTTAACATATTCAAGAGCAAAAATTCTTGTAGTCAGGAAAATAGGCAAGATGAAAGGGGAAAGTTGACAACCATAAATTTTGATTTTAGTATGGTGTTTAAATATATACCGGTCTCCCACTCCTTTGTCTGGGATTTACTACAATAGTTTTTTTCAATTAGGAAAATTTATAGGGGGAACTTCATTGTGTATGATTATGTAGGCTTTAGACATAAACTGGTCAACATTATATTAAAATTCAACATTCAAAGATTTCTTTATGATCAGAGAAGTCCAATGAGTAACTGAAGTTGGTTTACCAAGATCATCTTCATCCCTTATCCCTAGATGCATAAAATGGAAGGCTTGTGTAAACAAAAAAAGGTGAACCAGATAAGATCGATATTTGAAGCTTCTAAGAGATTCAAATTCAGAGAGTGGTAGTGGATTTGACTTGCTATGAACTAGGCATAATTAAATTTAGTGATGGGTTTGGTTGTAATTGGGAAAATTGAAACCATGATCCCTAACTCAAACTCATCAACTGTCAAATCATCATTTTTCCCCAAAATCATAGAGATCATAGAAATAATTATCTTGGAAGTTTCAGGAAAATGATTTGATTGAATGGCAACATTATCACATGAAACACCAAGATTTGTACAGAGATATGACTGCAATAAGGTAATCCTTTCTTCATATTTCAATCCTCTGAAACATTTGGATACTATTAATTCATTTAGTGGTTCGCTATCGAGATTTAATGGCCATCTCATCGTCTCGGTAATAGCTCAAGGGGTTATATCAATAAGAAAAGACCCAAATATTGAAATTATGGCTCTCTTAGATGAGACATAATTTTCATCGCACCAAACTATGAATTCCAATAAATGATAAACCTGGGGTACTAAAAGTTTGGCGAGAATTGATTCCCATGCATAGTAATGTTCGACCAAATCCCTAAAACCCTGGTTTTCTTGCTAGTATAACTCAGAGGGATCAAAAGACAAGACAAGATCGAAACCATCCTTATCTTTGTTGACCAAATATTCCTCTACGGTGTTTATATTTTTCTTAGTTTTTGTGGTTGAGATGATTTCATTTTGGTAATGAAAACAGAAAGAGAGAATAGGATTTAGTTTTACCCATGGAGGGTGTTGATTGGTATAGGTTTCAAACTAGACTGACGATGATGAATTTTGCTAGAAATATTAACCGGATGCTCGAACTCTTTGCAAACTTAAAATAAACCAACTATTTGACCTTTACCTCTTTTACATCAAAACATATATGTGTCATTTTTATTGGCGAAATATTGATTCAAAAAATAATAATTTAAGTTTTTACCTTTTCTTCGACTGATGTCTTGTTGGACACGTGTTGACCTCATGTCGATTGTGGGGGGTTTGGTGTGGTTAGGCTAACCACACACCCCAGGAGAGTTACAGTGTGGATAAGCATGCAGTAAAGTTCATTGTTAACTAGGGTTAAGTTTTGCACCCCACTTTTGGTTAAATGTCGAGCATGTGGGGGGCACAATTTATTGTGGGTCGTGTCGAGCATGCGGGGGGCACAATTTATTGTGGGTCGTCGATTTTTATACTTTATTTTATCTACACTCCAAATTCATCATAATATATCTGTGCACAAACAAAAACTTTTTGTTAGTTTTTTAAACGCTACATTACGAAAAAATACATTTTATTCTAACTATACTAAAACTACTATAAATATATAACTAATAGACCTAAACTAATATAATGTATAGAAAACATTTTATTTATTGTAACTAACTATAATTATAATTATAAGATCCTAAAGTATTTAAAATAAATTTACAAAAAGCTAAAACAAAATAAAAAATTAATCGAAGAAATTTAAATTCGAGTTAAAATTTACACCAAGCAGGAAAAGTTAAGAAATAAGCTAATATAAGACTAAAAAATGTTTATTCTAATAAAAAAATTCAAATTTGATTCACAATTTTAACCTATGTTACAACATCTGGCTCCATATGGGGATTGTGTCTCCCTACGAGGTATGTAATAACATGCATACCACGTGCCTTTATTGGGTTATAGAGTCATTATTGTGAAAGAAACTTATGAGAAAGTCCTAGTGAATGATTTTTTCTCCATGAAATCACAGAGAAACTTTCCTTCTCACTTATAACATTAATCTTTGATTGAAAAAACTGAATTACTACCAATTTCAGAATTCAACATGTTTATATAGAATATGAACAGAAAAGTTAAAAAGGATTTCACTCATTCAACTTTACTCTAGAATTGTTTAGGGTAATATAAATCTAAATTTTGGCTAAGGATTAAAATTTGTAATTAGTGTTTCATATTTCAAGGCCTTTTAATATTTCAATGAGTATTTAGGTCAAAACAGAGCCATTTCTAAGAAAACTGATTTAATTAAGTATTTAAATAAATATACTCATTGCCATTCTTCCTCATTCTCTTGATGTTTCTACAATGCCGAAAAGAGTTCATAGCCTATGCTGCAGTCACCCCGACATCACATGCCTTACTTCACTTCCAACGAGTGTCCATAGCCCCGGTGAAGATACTTTCATTTCCCACTTGAATTTCCTTTCACCATCTCTTTCAATTAACTTTAACAATTTTTAGAGAGATGGGGGCAATCAATATTCTTTTAACATTTAAGGGATGATGTATGTTAATCAAGAATGAGTTAGATATGCTTGAGTTATAAAGTATACTCATAGGTTTTTTTCATTCTCTCAAATATAACTCTATTCTTTCCAAAATATCTCAATTAGTAGTATACCTTGAGTAAAACAACAAACTACAAGTTTGACTCTAAAGCCTCTACCTAGAAAAATATTACCCTAAACATATCTTTTCAACTTTGGTGAATGTATTCAACTATTATCCTTTCTGGTTTTTTAAATAACATGTTAAAATCTTAATCTGTAATTTAAGACAGTTTGTTCTTTCAAGATTTTAAAACTTGAGAATATAAAAGATTGTTTTTTCAAATGATAATTATTCAATGACGACTGGTTTAAAAAAAAGAAAAAGATAAACAGAGTATCTAGGAAACAATATTTTTGTTTTTATTTGTTTTGATAAATCCAAGTTTATTTCAGTGCTAATTCTTTTGAAATTTTTACAAAAACAAAGCTCTTAAAGAAAACTCAAAAGAAAACCAACCATATACAATGAGTGGCAAAATGAAAAATTTAAAAATGAATAAAATGTTTCTGAAACCACCCATTCACAGGCAATTCCAATAGATTTCCTTCCAAGTTTTGAAGGGAAAACTAATTGTTTCCCTCCATTGAAGCAACTTTGTAGGGTATCAACCATAAATGATCAAATTTCCATCTTTTCTAGGTTCTTCTCTCATACTAGCCCATTTTAGAAGCAGGCCATCGGGGATAAAATCCTTCTGTTTTGCTTTTATTTCAAAGATAACTTTCATCTTGTCTTGATATTCCTGAATTTTTTTATCAACTTGCTCTCTAGTTTGTTGTAATTCAATAAGTTGGTTCATTCTTCTGGTAAGGTCATTAGGTTCCTCCTTAGTATCCTGCATCAATTTCATCATAGGCAGGCAAGGTTAAAAGGGAAAGCAACATCAATTTCATAAATCAATTGAAAATGAGACATACATGTAGACCTTTTAGTACTGATTTTGTTGGCCTCGAGTGAAAATTTCAAATGAGAATGTCAATCTTTCTTATTTTCAGTTAACATCTTCTTCATAACACTCATTAGACTCTTATTTGATGATTTAACTAATCCATTACCCTGAGGATAATAGGCAGTTGAATGGCCAAGAATGATATTGTATTTTTGACAGAAATCTATCATAGCTAGGGAATTAAATTCTTGAGAATTATCAGTTATGATTTTTCTAGGGCATCCAAACCTAGTTAAAATATTCTCTTAAAGGAATTTGATTACAACTACATCAATAACAAATCTAGTGGGAATTGATTCTACCCATTTTGAAAAGTAATCAATTGTAGTTAAAATGCATTTGTGTTGTGCAGTAGAACTAGGGTGAACATCACATATAAAGTCTAAACCCCATTGTTGTGAATTTCAGCTTTTATGGGAACCAATGGTAATGATGGGAGTTTTTGTTTACCTGCAAAAAATTGACATTCCCTGCAAGCTCTAACCTTTGCATTTACCTCAAGAAACAATTTTGTCCAGTAACAACCAACTCTCAATATTGTGTAAGTTGTGGCTCTCCAAGCATGGTGTCCTCCACATATACCTTTGTGAAATTCATCTATGATTCATGCAATTTCATCTTCAACAACACATTTAAGAAAAATTACCAAAGGGTCTTTCAAATAAAGATTTTCATTCATTATGCAATACTTAATTGATTGAAGTTTAAGAGATCTAGCTTTTGCTTGACTGAAATCAGAAGCACACCCAAGATTTTGCAAATAAAATGAAATGTTTTTCTGCCAGGGAGAAGAAGAAAAATTATCATGGACTTTTACCAAGGGTTGTTGTCTATATGTCTTTTCATACTCAGCTTAAGGATGATTTGTTATGTATGCAATCTAATTTATTCCAAGGACTCTACAGTTTCATTTAGCTAAAAAAAATTCCAAGCCTTGTCCTTTAATTGATTTTGTTGGTTTTATTTCCAGATCATATTCCTAGATATTTGTTATCCATTTCCCTCTTTTTCCATATGTTTTAGGTCAATTTAGAATCTCTTTCATTGTGTTGTTAGGCTTGTTTTTCCATTATATTATATTTCAATTCCGAATCTCTCAAACTTTTGCTAAAAAAAAGCAATTGGTTGTTCTTGTTTTTTTTCATTCCTTTGTAGGAGGACAACAACAATAGTGTTATCACATGCAAAGGAGAAAATAATAAATTCCTTAGAATAATTTGGGCTTGAAAACACAAGTGCTTCTCCCAAAGATTTATTTATTTGATCAATTTAGTATCTAACTTCTGGGGACTTGATCCAGATGGATATCGGTGGCCACCCACCTTTTCCAACTGGCTCAAAACAATTTTCTGGCAATTTTGGCAATATATAGGGTTAGGTTTTTGGATGTATAGGGTTTTTGGAATTCCTGTTTATTGTAAAAGGCCTTTAGAGCCTCATTGTAATCATGTTCTTGCGAATGAGCTCAGCCGTCACATCTCTTCTCAGAGATAAACCACCACCATTCTAGCAAGCTTGTTTCCGCTGCATTTTACAGTTTCAACTTATTTCATTATTTAATAGAAAACCACTTTTATTGTATCTCTATTGTTTTGTGTTAAGAATCTGTTAATAATATGTATTCATTTCCTTCTTCTCAAAAAATCTGGATCAGTGGTATCATAGCAGTTTTCTCCTTGTCATCTTAATGCATGTCCCCAACAAGGTCAGAGTACAAAGAGTTGGGTCTTGAGCTTGTTTATATTGAGGACAAAAGCTCTCGCACGCCCAAGCGACCTCTCATGGCAGGAGAAAAGAAAGATGATAGGATATGAGATCCTTTCAAACTATTGATTGAGGAAGCCCTCACACAACAGAGGAACGAGATGATGGATAGTTTTGCCTAAATCCTTCAACGACTACCAACAGGCGACTCATCTTCTTCGAGCGGAGGCACCACCCCCTTCAAGGTACAAATAAACTTTGATATTCCTATATTTGAAGGTTAGATAGACGCAGATGCTGTAGACAAGTGGTTGAATCTGCTAGAAGGGTATTTTTATGTCCATAACTTCTCGAATAGAGAAAATATTACTTTTGTGCTCCTCAAAGCCATCCCCCATGTCAAAGATTGGTGGGAAAAGTTCTGTGAGCAAAAGGAAACAGAGAAACCCTCATTATTTACAGTCACAGCCACTTGGGATTCCTTCAGGGATGCTATTAAGGAAAAATACTACCTTGTCAGAAGTTATGATGACTTATATACCAAATGGACCACACTACAACAAGAAAGAGACCAAGCAATGCCAGATTTCACAAATATCTTCCATACCTTGCGCACCAAGCTAGGCATCAAAGATTCAGAGATACATCTGGTGCTCAAGTATCTTGGTTCTCTGCATAGATACATCCAGACCGAAATGGAATTTCTAGACATCTCATCCTTGGGCACAACCTACCGATATGCCACCAAAATCGAGCAGAAGCTCAAACAAAAGACACGGCAATTTGGGCCTGGGAACCCCTCACAACAAAAGCCAGGAAAGGGCGACCCCAAAACATAGAAAAAAGGATAGAGCAAAGATGGACAGTATCAAGACAACCAGTCCAAGCCACAAGAAAAGGACACTAGAAAGACAAAGAAAGATACAAGGAAGTGGTGCGACTTCCATAAGAGCCCTTGGCATAACACTATTGATTGTCACTCAAAGCAGTCGTTGGTGGCCAAAGTGAAAGCCTCTGAATCAGATGCAGATTTTGACTCAGATCTAGAACTAGAAAGGGGAAGACAGATCATTGACAAAGAACCCAGTACCACCGTTGCTACCACCAAGCTCCAACCTGGTGAACCAGATGAGACAGAAGGAGAGTGCCTCTTCCATTCACAAATGTGGGTAAAGGCATCCCACTGCACTTCATCATTGATAGCGGTAGCCATAAGAACCTCATCTCTGTAGAGGTTGTCAAGCAGCTGGCCTTGCCCATAATGCTCACCCACAACCCTACACCATTGGATGGCTCTGCCAAGGAAGTGATCTCCGCGTCAGCCAATAATGTCGACTTTCATACGACATCAAGCCCTTCAAAGATGAGGTATTGTTTGATGTTGCTCCTCTCAAAGTTTGTGATGTTCTTTTGGGCCAACCTTGTTTATGGAAACGTCATGCTATATATGAGTCTAGGCCTCATAGTGTTATTATTACTTTGAACAAGAAATTGTACAGGGTACCTGAGGCAGTCCCAACTAGTGTTATTTCCTTGATCTCTGCTAAGCAATGCAGGAAGGTCGTCTCTCAGACGGGGAAGTTTGTCTTCTTCATGATTCGCTCTCAGAATAAGTAGAGGATCACAACCACATCCAGGGTCTCTGTGGTTGACCTCTCCACACAACAAAAGCAAGTAGATAAGGTCATGAAAGAATACTTGGATATCTTCTCCTCACCTACTGGGGTACCTCTGCACTTCCAGGTCAAGCTCCCCATCGATCTGACCCCCGGTGCACCGCTTCCCAATGGGTCAGTCTATCGTCGCTCTCTGTTAGAGAATGAGGAGATCAAGCGAGAAATCCAAGAAATACTCCACAAGGGGCACATCCATCCCAGCTCATCACCTTGCAGGAGCCCAATCGTGCTAGTACAGAAGAAACATGGAACCTGGCGACTCTCCATTGATTACCGGGCTCTGAATAAAATCACAGTCATAAACTGGTACCCGATTCCCCAAATCGACGACCTCCTTGATCGAATCATGGGGGATAAATACTTTAGTAAGATTTATCTGAAGTCTGGCTACCACCAGGTCTCGATAGAACAGACAGATGTATGGAATACCACCTTCAAGTCAAAGGAAGGCCTTTTTGAATGGTTGGTCATGACCTTTGGTTTGAAAAATGCTTTGACCACTTTCATGAGGATGATGGATGATATCCTACGACCATTCACCAATAATTTTTTAGTGGTGTATTTGGATGAAATTCTCATTTACAAAAAGACTTGAGCCAAACACTTGCAGCATATTCAACAGGGTTTGCACACCCTACGACAACACAAGATATACGCCAACTTGGAAAAATGCTCCTTCGGCATGGACATGGTCCATTACCTGGGCTACATCATTGATCAACATGGTGTACATGTGGATCCAGCCAAGATCCAAGTCATCCGTGACTGGCTAGCCCCAACCACACTCACTAAGCTTCAGAGCTTCTTGGGCCTTGCCAATTTCTACTGCAGGTTTGTGTTGGGATTCTCCCATATTGCATGGGCCCTCAGCCAAATCACCAAGGGTGGTGGTAAGGAAAAAATTGTGTGGGGCCGGTCCCAACAACAAATGTTCGATGATTTGAAGCAGCACTTGTGCTCATCCCTAGTACTTTCACTATCAGACATGCAACATCCCTTTGAGATCAAGACAGATGCTTCAGACTATGCTGTGGGAATCGTTCTCACTCAGCACGACCACCCCGTGGTCTATCATAGTGAGACACTATCCGATGATGTTCGTAAGTACCCTACTTATGACAAAGAAATTTACTCCATTGTGCAAGCCTGCTACCAGTGGAGACATTACATTCTTGGGAAGGAGATAGTCATCCACAATGATCATAATCCACTGTAGTTTATGAAGACACAAGGAAAATTGCAGAATGACCGCCATCAAAAGTGGTCCACATACTTGCAGCAATTCCACCTCAACATCAAGTATAAAATAGGAAGAACCAATCGTGTCGTTGATTGCCTCAGAAGACCACTAGTCGCGACACTCACCACGGTGCTAGACTCTTGCGGCCATCAGACCTATGGATGGACCCAACTCTATGAGACAGACCCAGACTTCGCCACTACCTACCAAATGTTGGTTGCAAACATAGTTGTCGATAATTTCTATCTTCAAGATGGGTTGTTGTCGTCTAGGCCATATCTGTGTTCCATCAAGTGAGCAAGTGACGCTGATCTGGGAAGCCCACTACAATCGGGTGGCAGGACACTTCGGCATAAAAAAGATAGTGGCGATGTTACATAAACATTTCTACTGATCGAAACTCCAATAGGAGGTCAACAAGTATATCAGGTCCTGCACTGCCTGCGCTATTTCCAAACCA